>JAOVVI020005388.1:0-12673 GCA_028571085.2 Nepenthes alata
GTAATTCTTTTTGGTAGGTTAAAAACAATCTTTTTGGACAAATATGCCCTTTATCAATTGAGTTACAGATATCTAACATATTTGTATCAAATTTTTAACACGACATTTCATTTCTTTTAATTGGTCAAGTTTATCATACATTCCTCTTATTTAAAATTGCAGTATAAAATTCATATTGAAGAGTATGAATTGTATTTTCTTACATTCTTAAAAAAATGAGATGATGAGTTTGTACGATGTTTTAATACTTCTAATTTCAACATTGTAAAATACTTCTTAAAACTTGAAAAAAAAAATTACATATTTTTAGATGATTTCAGAAAATTTAGAACTTAAGAATATGATTATTTCCGGCCAAGAGATGGGAAATGCAACAGGTAGAGAGACGAAGCAACAATTTACCGATTTATGTATAAATTTAACCATTTATATATATATATATATTTATTTATTTTAAAAAAATTAAAAGTAAAATTTAAATAAAATAATAAAACTGTTCAATTTATATATAACGAGGTTACCCATTGAAGGTAAAGTACAAGCCCCCAAATCCACAATTATGGTGTTACAGGGATACACTTTAGCCACTTTCAAAACATTTCCAATAATATATTATTTTATCTATTTTAATACTAATAAATTTATATAAAAATAAATAAATCACATTAAAAAAACAGATTAAATATTTCTTCTTTTTACAAATAATTGGCTTATTTATTATTAAGGATTGATACGGTTGATCCAATTAAATATTGATGTTAATAAATGGACAATATAGCTAGTCTTGATTGATGCAGGCATGGACGACAGCATAATATCCCACTATAGACCGAATTTTGATTTTTATTTTTTAATGGTTAAAATAATTATAATTTGATAGATAATATATATTAAAACTATTAGTGTTAACTTAATCTTCCATGTTAAAAGAATGAATCTGAGTTAATACATACCCATCTCAGATAAAAAGAAAAAGAAAGAATCATAAATCCTACTAAAAATTAAATAAGGTATGGCATTCTCTAATAATAAAATAATTTTTGTATATTTTTTATCATGTTAGCTTAAATTTTTTAAATCCATTTTTTTCTTTTAATAGACAGATAAGACATTAGATGCTTAGGATCGACTGAATTACCCTGATGACTCGTTTTAAGCCTTGAATATCTAGTTTCCCCCACTAAGGTCAATGGGCTTTGTGTTAATTGAAGAGAAACAAAAAAAAACTCATCGCCACCCCTCCTCACAACTTGCACCACCCACCATTTAGGCAAAGAGTCTGCGTTCTCCAACACCGAGACATGAGAGTCGGCTGACAGATTTTTGATTTTTTGGACTAAAAACTAATCAATTCCCTTGCCTCATGTTTGGTTGCTGAAATAAGGTAAAAATAAAATTTTTATTCTCAAAAAATAAATATTCCTAAAAAATATTTATTCACATTTATAAAAATATCTATTCCCACAATTATTATTATTATTATTATATATTAAAATTATTATTACTATTATTATTATTATTATCACTATTTTCATCTTATTCATTATACTATTTTACAAACCAAATAAAAAAATATTAATTTTTACCTTATTTTATTCTAATAACCAAATATAAGAATAACAATTCAAACTATATTATCATCATATTATATTCTCTGAAATAACTATTTTATTTTTACATTATTTTATTCCAACAACCAAACATACCGCTAATATTAAATTGACATAGGTTAGGTTAATATTAAATTGTCATGGGTCAGGTCGGGTTTGGTCGATCCATTATGGGCAGACCCAATCTATCCATCAAGTCCGACACTATTAAAGAGAAATGCAACAAGAAAATTAAATTTATTGAATCAGTTGGCATACCTGTGCACGGACCTAACGGGAGGGACTAGCAACGTTTTGCTGTGTTGTATGCAGCACGCTTCTACGTCGTTTCAGAGGAGTACATAAAAGCTTTGATCTGCATCCGGAACTTGGCTCCCAAGAACAGTCTTCGGCTCATCACCGCCCTTCAAGCTCCCTGTCATCTTTTATATAACAGTAATGCTACTTACCCCACCCATTTATAGCTATTTTTACTCTCTACGTGTGGGTCCTATCGGAATCTTAAAAAAAAAAAAAGAAATGAGAAAATAAAAATGGTCTATGGATAGAGAGTGGATCATAAGATTGGCGGTGAATGTGCATAACTAGCAGCATTACCTTAATATAAAAGCATAGTCATCATTCCATTTATAGATAAAAGCATATATCACTTCACGCGTCATATTAGTCATATAGATGAACGTGGGGATCAAATATTGACTGATGTCGGGTGATAAAAAATAGGTAAATAATCATCACAAATTTATATATATAAAAAAAAGCACAGGTATTGAATCAATTATTCTTGAAAAAATTGATCTCACTTGAGTTGGCTGATCATTTCCGATCACAAACCGGTTGGAAAAAACCTTCTACCCGACCTCCGAAGGCAAAGACTTTGAAGTGGGTGACCATGCAGCTCCGAACTCGCACCTTTCAAAGCATTCTCTAGTGTGCACTGTAATTTTCAAATGTCCATCAAGCCTCATAAGTCTACAAAATTGCTCTCATTCTAGTGCTCACCTTTCGAATTGTCGTAGGGGCCTTCAGTCTTTTCATTACGGTACAGGTCATGACAAAGCAGGGCTGTTGTCATAGTTAACAAGAACATTTAGGCAACCCAGGAAAAAACCTTCGAATTGAGAGGATCTCATAATATCAGCCAAGATATATAATAATATATTGCCAAAACAACATATTGCTATTTTGTCGTGGCATCAGGAACTATCGGTATCGAGGGATCTAATATCTATAAATATTGACTGATATTTCATTTCATCAAGACTTAGAAAAAAAATGTATAGTGTAATATAACTTATGGCTAGAGCTTTTCAAGTACTGACCTGGATTCATCAACACCGACCAGCAACCCACATGATACAATAGTTTTTCACGGTTGATTCAAACGAATACAAAGTCAGAAAGTGAATCATTCAGAGTGTACAAGTTAGGAAACTAACCGGGAAATATGTATTGTCGAAGTAGAAGTTTGATTTTAAGGTGCACCTGAGCTGCTGTTGCTAGGCTGAAATATACAGTTCTCTCCGGCAGCAATTTGCTTATAATATGCACCTGTCTCCACAAAGACTCAATTTCAAGCAAAACTAAACCAGAATAATTCCAGGCTTGAGGTTTTCTACATTTTCACAATAAGATGAAATTGTAAGCTTGCTTGCGGTTCAGATTAACCGTACAATATCATAAATGAAGAACGTGCGGCGGTTTTAGTTTCCAAATGGTACAAATATTCAACAATCAAAGTCATCAGTTTTCAGAAATCAGAAAACTGTGTACATTTCTTCAGCCAGAACCTATAAGACTCTATGCTTACACAATTACCCATTTTGTCAGACGAGCTGTTTAGAGCCTACTGCATCCTGCATTAAGAAACAAACAATCATTAAGAGCTGAAAGACATTACAAAATTCAACAAGCAAGATTCAATAGATTTTGTGATAAGGCAAGACTTATAATCTGAGGTGGTTGATCAGAAATCTTAATAAATAAATGAGGTAGGGCCATGGACGAAAATATAGATATTAGTCATGGTCCTATCAGTAATATTTATCTATATCAAATAATATCAAACAAAAAAATAATTTCTAAAAATTATAAGCTGATAAGGTCGTATTTGCTGATATATCCATCAGATATCGGATATATCGGCTAATGTTTTGAATATACACCAATATATTGCGATAAATTGCCCATACAGTAAAATATCACGATAATGTTGCAGTATCAAAGGAGGGCCCGATAAATATTGGTTGATATTTGCATGCATGGGTAGGGCTGCTAGATTACCCTCATGGCAAGGAGATACTCATATCAGTGGTGGATTTTCTCAAGCCCTGTATAGAATTATTGTACATGCTTGGCCAGTTCTCTCTTTGCAATGGTGTAGTAGTAAGGTTTGGCATCACAGCACTGGAATTCTGCTGCTCCTGCCCGTTCTGGGCCTCATCCTTATGAGCAGCCGGAGCTGCCGTTGAAAAATCTGCAAGCTGAGTCTTGTGTTTCTTTGGCTTCTGCTCGAGCAGGTTGCTTGGCAAGAAACTGCCGACAACTATCTGATAGACATTAAACAAGAGATTAGCAAGAAGCCCCACTTATAATTCACAAGCAAGAGATCTTGATGATCATGCTAGTAAAAATATTTTAGAATTAGATTAGTGCATATCATAGATGTAAATATTGGACCCTCAATATGAACATTTTTTTTTATATAGCAACAATATATTGATATGTTGTCGTATAAGTGATATATTGATCGATACATTTCTATTAGCTTAAAATTTTCAGGTTTTGTTTCTTCCAATATATCCGATATCGATACACATTATTCGAGACTAATATGACTGCGATTAATACCAATATTCTCAACCATAAAGCAGATGCTTCATTTCCAATGGGTAGTTAAGGATGGATATACATTCAATGTTGGATTTTTATTTATGTCAATGTACAAGGCCTCAATTCAAAAGTTACATAAAATTAAATAACGGAAGTATACCAGATGAACTTCTTCATATAATAAGCTAGATACTATTCCGAATATCAGGAAATAATCTAAATAGTTAAGGAAACATATTACTGTCCAACAAAGTCCAGTCCCTTGGTTTGATTATTTAATTAACCAAAGATGCTTCTTGAATTGGAAGCACCAATCAACAAGATATAGAGTTCTTTTTTAGAAATTGAAAACCGTTGACATTGCAGCTTTTGGATAAAACTATAGCTACAAATTTCTATTCATAATTAGAAATGGAATATGAAAGCATGAAATTGATTAAATCAATTCTTCTTAATATATTCATAATATGCTGTAACTTACTCTTCTATATATAATGGATAAATGGATGGCTTCGTACATTACATGAGAGGGTAATCCGTTACATGTTATCAGAGCAAAATTAGGGTTTTTTTTTTTGCATCAAGACAATAGGAAGACTCGTAGTCCTTCCCTTGGTTCCTCATCTTCTCCTCATTTTGCTTTCAGCATTGAAAATATTAAAAACTATTTCTAACTGTCTTGTAATGTCTTAATATGTATGACCAACATTGACAACACCTCTTCTTGCCTTGCTGCAACAGCTCCTTCATACAAGCATGCACGTAGAAAGCCCACTGAATTGATAACCCTTTTCTTCGTTTAATAAGTGGGGAAAGTTGAGAGCGTTAGGTTCCTGCTTCCATGCATTGCACCTATATTTTTACCAAGCCATTGCATATAGCATTATTTCGTGCTTTCTTTCCAATCTTACCATTCATCAAGGTTGCGGTAAGTTTGCTTTGGGGGAAATGATAGATATCATGTACTTTTGTGGTAATATATCAAGGGTAGTACCATAATGCAAGGATGAAAATATCAATATTGATATTGGTTGTAATCATATCGAGATCCAACATATCAAACAATATGTATCAATATTTGATAATATTTGAAAAGAAAAATTTATAAGAATTGTAAGTTGATGGACAAATATTGACCGATATGTTAACATATTACGATTTTAGTGCGATATAAAGGAGCCCACGATTGATATATATATATTGGCCGATTTTTCATCCATGCTCTAATGGCGTTGTAGTCTTCCATACATATTGGAGCAATATTTGCGACTTTGCATGAGAGGGTTACCCATCACTCCAAAACATCTATTATTTAGACCAGACTATTTCCAAACATTTCCAATTATAAACAAGAGAAGCATCGATAAGGTCCCCCTTTTTGTTCTAAATTTGTTGATAATCCTTAATTTAATGGATAGATCTAGTTCAATCAAAGTGAATTGCTAAACTTTTGATATTCTCAAGACAGGTTATCTAAACACCAGCCAACCAAGGTATGTTTCACCCCGCTTTTTACAAAATAAGGAGCTATAAAGTGTAGACAGTTTTAAGCTATCCATTAGAAAACAAAGAACATTAATAGGGAGAAAGGCCCTTACACCTTGCCTCAGCTCCATGATGGTGCTAGGAAACAACCACCAGAGTCCCGTATATTTTAGCTTCAACAGGATACATATCATTGTCAATGCTACAGCATTTAATTCATCAACGGGAGACAAATCATTGTCAATGCTACAGCATTTTAAGTCATGGTAAAACTGGACAAATCAATATTCCCCACATCCAAGATGAGGGGTAATCTCTATTTCTGTAATAACACTATGGAATCCTTCTCCAAGCTCCTTTAACCCCGTCAGGATGAAAGAATTGGGTCTTGTAATTCAAAATTAGAAGTAGAACTCTAGATCTACTTCCAATTCTGTTGTTTGGCGTCAAGTGAAATTAGAATTCTAATCCATGTTCTGATTCCATGGGATTGAAAAATACTGTGAAATAATTTTCATAAATTTTAGGGACACAGAAAAAAATTATAATTTTGAGGCTAAAAATTATTTATCAAGAAGTTAAGATAAAATCAAACAAGGTGAGAACAATCAAATAAAATATTTTCAATTGTTTGGGTAGGTAGAGATGGGTTGACAATTGTTTTATTTTTTCAACTTTTTTTAGAAAATTATATAGAAGTATTATTTAAAAACTTTATTGTTAATATTCTCATAAAGAGTGTCATTTAAAAATATCTTAACATAATATTTTTCTGAAAAATATTATATAGATCCAAATATGATTTTTTAAAAATTATATTATACTAAATTTTATATATTAAAAATTTAGAATTTATATTAGCCTACTTATTTTTTTTATTTTTATGTATGAATTAAAAAATTAACAATACCTCAACTTTATTTTTTTCTTTGAATTATAATTCCTTATACAATCCAAATAATCAAATTTGAATTCTATCCAACTCCATTTCTAACAAAATTGGAATTAGACTTGTATTTTTAAATTTTAATTCCAATTCTGCAATCTAAATGGGCCAAAACGACATATCCGAATGTCTTCGGCAAGATATAGAAGCATCAAACAACTAGAGGGCAATAAAAAACCTATATTAATTCATCTGACTTTACTCTCCCCCATATGGTGAGGGCCACCAGAAAAAAGCATATAACAAGTTAGACAGATCGATTTCATAACACAATGAAGACTTTAATTACCTGAATAGGACTAGCAGCTACCATTAGTCCAGCAACACATCCCCCAACGACTTGACCGTTTGGGCTTGATAAGGCAACACTCAATCCACCAGCTCTATACCTTGTACCTTCTCTCTCAGCAGGTGTATATGATCCACACAAGTTTATTATTTCAAATCTCCCCTAAGACAAAGCACAAAGTTGTCAGACAGGCAGCTAATATAGTACTTTCAAATATTGATCAGCAAACAAACAACTAAACTTCTCATCAAATGACAATCATCACATGAAAATAAGCCTAGTGATGATGCGGACAATAACAACCAGTTTAAATGGGCATACAAGTTTGCCAATTTGTCCGGAAGGCTCATGTTTTTCTGAGTGAACTAATGGAGATGAAAGCTCTTATCAATATCACCTAGGCTTTCTTATTATTTCCCTCTCATCTTGATAAAAATAAATACGTTGCAAAATTAGATAAAATTTGTTAAAAATGACATAAACAACCCAGGAATTTATCCACAAGGGGAAGGAGAGAGAAGCTACAAAGTCTATCCTATCGGAACAAAGAAAAGTCCAATGGAAAGTGACAGTGTAGAAGTATCAAGGATTCTGGGTACACCTAGATGTTTCTCTGGATGTATATATGGATTGGTGGTGGTGGATAGTGACAATGCCAGTTGCAAGAAACATAGGAAGGTGAATAGGAGGAAAAAACATAGGTCAAGCCATCATCATATGTGATATCTTTAGCATAGTGTATAGTGGAGCTACAGCTTGTAAGTTAGAAACATAGGGAATAAACTTGAAGAAGCTGAGGATAAATTTTTGTAATGAAAAAATGAATTCAAGGGCCAAATCTTTTAAGCAAAAGTATTTTTTTCCATGCAAAAAAATGTTTATCAGCACAGCCTGTGCTTGGGATTTTGTTCCTATCATTAGCTGTCAGAAAGTAGGCTTGCAGGTGAGGTGGATGGCAGTTAGTGCAATACATTTTTCAGATCTTTTGAGTGAGATTTGAGAATCAAGAGTACTATTATTGGGGCTTCCTCCACACGAGTTATATGGCTCACTATAGTGCTAAGAGCTGCCGCATCACGTCATGGGTGTAATGTGAAACCAACAAGGGCTTCCACAACATGGAGGGGTGCAGCTAAAGAGGTTAGTCCAATACAAAATCATAACAAGATTCGACTGGGAACATGGAATATTGATACTTGACAAGTAAGCTCATCAGGGTGATAGATACTATGATTAAAAGAAGGATCTATGTAACATGCATAATATAAAAAGAAAGCTCAATGTAATAGGCTTCCTACACTACAAACTTTGAGAATTGTTAGATATACACATCTTTACCCTCATATAGCAGACATTTTTTTACATATTGAACTGGGGACCAATAGATCACAATTAAACAACTTTACAATTTTTCCAAGACTATAGACTGAAACGATCAAAAAATATGATTTTATTAAGGATAAAGCCGGGAATAGAGTCAGCATAATTGAGGATAAAGAATTGAAAGAGCATGTAGTGGGTGTCAAGAGAAATGGGTGGCTATTAAGGTGGTATGGGAGACTAAACCCGCTATAAAATTAGTGCACATGTTCCCCAAAGTGAGCTTAGATGAACAATAGAAGAAAAAGTTTAGAAGGAATACAATGAGGTGATCAAGAGATGCAACAAGCGTGCACAGAGGTTATGACTATAGGAAAAAAAAAAAATTGTATATTTTAGATTTTTGCTGTGATTTGTGATCTTATGGTGGCTAACACATTTTTCAAGAAGAAGAAGATGAATTTGATCATATACAAGAGTGACTGGTCCAAAACTCGGATAGACTATTTTATCTTGATGAAATGCGATCTTTTGTATTGTCAAGACTGTAAGACTACTCCAAGGGGAATCCTGACAACACAATGTCCTTTGTTGGTTTGGGATTTACATCTTAAGAAATAGAAGAGGAACAAGTTAAAGTACATTCAACCATGAACTAATTGATGGAATATAAAGAGTGACAAAATAAATATCATTAGAGAGAATATCCTAAAATAAGGTACTTAGGATATTAGCAGGAGTATTAACAGGATGTGGGAATCTACGGCTAATTGCATTCGGAAAAACAACCGAAGAAATTTTAGGGGACTCAAACAAGAATGTATAGTGCCAAACAGAAGCCTGGTGGTGGTGCAAAGAGCTACTTAAGGAAGAGGTGAGGCAAACTCTAAAGCATAAAGGAACATGTAAAAGTGACTAACACAGGAATCGATGTCCTTAGACTAGCTAAAGCAAGGAAAGTGGAATAATACTTCAGCCAACTGAGATTCCTAAAGGATGGAGAGTAACCAGTACTTGTTGCAAAAGAGAAAACAAAATAGAGACGGATGACCTATTTTCACAACCTTTTTAAATGTAAATACGTAGAACACCAGAACTTTGGGAGTTCAATCACTCTGAGGTAAATATAAAGTGCTCTTATTACTGATGTAAGGAATAGTGAAAATTAAGGAAGCTGAAGACGATGAATATAAAGTGGGCAATCGGATCACATAGTGTTCTAGTGGAGGCTTGGAAATGCACTGAGAAGATGAAATGTTCTGGTTGACTAAATTATTTAACAAAATCCAAAGTAGCAGGAAGATGCCACATAAGTGCAGACCGAGTACATTGTTACCAATATACAGGAACAAAGGGGATAAATTAAGTAATTATAACCACACAAGTATAAAGTTGATGTTCATATGATGGAAATTATAAGACAATGTGATTGAAAGGACGTTAAGGCAAGATATAAGTGTATCACATAACCAATATTGGGTGATATTATTAATATCAGCCAATATATAATAGTATTGGGTCTCCCTAATACCAACATTTCTTAATGCTGACATAATATCGCAATATATTGTCGTATCAGTGATCTATTACGTTGTATCAATCATTATTCAAAATATAGGCTGATATGCTCAATATTTGGACGATATATTAGTTATACTAGTAGTATTGTCAAATATATTCGATACTGATATGTCCATGACCAATACTAACACCCATATTTTCGTCTATGTTACTAGTGGTAGAAATAAGTGAAACAAATCAAAGAAGTATCAGACATGTTGAAAAAAACTAAAGTGGCAAACTAATAGAACGAGAAATTACGGCAGCATCATTATTCATAGTCATAATATATGAGGGAAAATTATGCAACTTATAGTCAAGGAATGTGTGACGATTATCAGTGCCACCTATTGTTTTCCGAAAATAGGAGTTGGCTCAGGATTGCCCCTTTTTTAATTCTATGGTTTCTCTGCTCCTCACAAGCCACAAAACCTATGATCAACTAGAAGTTTGGGAAGTGGCTTTGCTCATGAAATGTCATCTCACGGGTGTGTTTTCGCCAACGTGGAAGACATATTTCATTTCTACAATAAAGCATAGGCATGCTTTAACAAGGGCCCATGCTGTGTCAAACATATGTTAGAGAAGCACACATTCACAATAAGTGACTGACATGAATCAAACACACCATTCCGTATCAAAATACTTAAATTTTTTTATTTTATTTTTGGAGTGTGTTTGACATGTTTTCCATGCCCGATAAACTCGTAAGAATTGTAATATATATTCTCAACTAAAGCCTGTTGTATTCCAAATATGCTGTATCCTACTTAATATTTTTGTAGCATATCTATTTTTGGAAGAACATTCAGTCCCCTTTCGATTTTCCTTCTATTTGGGAGGTTGGACTTCATGTATTTGATCTACTATTTGCACACTTTTTTTTTCCCACTTCTTGGTTACGCGTGGCTAGAATATCTTTATTTCATGGAGACAAGAACATCAATCATTCATGATCTTCAAGTCTGCAAACTGCATAAAAGCTATATTCATTAAAATCAGGCACTCTACCATAGCTTTCATTAAAATCAGGACTTCTCACAATCGGAAATATCGACAAATTCATGAGAAGTCCAAAGAAATGAAATAATAAAAGAAAGAGTCGTTCCAATTTCATCTTTATCGAAAGTTTTATAACTGAAGGGCTAAAATGACTTACATGATGAACTGTAGAGGAGAGGACTCCCACAATAAGCTAATTTTAATTTTTTTTCGAAGAAAAAAAGAAGAATCTAACAAGATGTGCTAGTTTGAAATAAAATAAACATAGATTCCTAATTAGCAGAAATAGCAGCCACATCAGTTTACAATGACGAACAGCGTACCTCGTATGTCAATGTACCTCCAGAAGAATCAGACTGACGAAGGGCAGCATTAGAAATCATTCCATGGGCAGAAAGGATGCAAATAGCTCGAGGCCCTTGCTGACAAAATGATATGATCTTTGCAGTAACATCCTAAGAAACATATGACAATGCATAAGACAAAATAGTGTTGAACCAGATGCATACTCTATAGGAATAATCTAAGGCCACCAAGAGCTTTGGATATGTAATGTCCTTTGATCCTTTCCTACGTTGGTATCCATATTATTAGGTCTGTCTTTAGTATTGGTGAATTTCATATCATTAAGTTATATCGTGAGTCTATTATTTTATTATGTCTTGTGTGTATGTATAAGTTTTCGGGCTGTATTTGGTTAAATGTGGAATGGTAAGTTTCACACAAACATTGGCTCACGTGAAGATTAGTTAGAGTGATTTCGAGTGACCTTCTATAAGCTTTCAGTTGCTATGTATTAAACTCGCATGATGTCTGTATAATAGCTGCTTATATTGCAGGTATCTAGAGATGAACTGCAAGTAGCCTGTGAGACAATAGCTCACAATATAGAGTTCCAAAGGCGATATCAGAAACTTAAGCTAATTACATTGGTACTTATTTCGTGTGAATTTACTTCGAGCAAAAATATAGTTTTTGCCTATTTTCTACTTTATTCAACTGCCTTGACTAGAAGTTTTCGCTCTGTACTTAAATAACCAAACTTCCCTCTATTTTGTCATAGAATGAGATAACTAATTTGAAGTGACAAAGAGAGCCTTCTTTAAGTGACTACATGCGCAACTTTGAGACTTGAGAGAACCACCAATTTCTTGAAAGAACATTCTTCCATGTAAAATGAGAGCTTTTTTTCTTTTAAAGATCTTTCACATGTCTTGATTCTAAACCTTATTTTATAAGCCAGCAAACCTATGAAGTTTCGATATGTGGCTAATGGGTAGATTTGAGATGTATTTTTGGTTAGAGGAGTTCGGTTAACCTAAGATCCACTCGGAGAGACCAAAGTGTGTCTTGATAACTCTGAGTTTGCTGATCGAATAAGTGCTTTAGACAGTCTATGTGTTTGAGGTTAGTTATCTAAAAGGTCTAAAGCACCTGTTCGTTACTCTATAAGTTAACTCTTCTCATATTGAAGATTTTCAATTTGTGACTCAACATATGGAGGGTTTTCTCCGTAAAAGAATAATTCAATAGTTTTCCTATATCACCAAAAATTGTGTTTTATCTATTTTTGTATTTCACTTTACATTATATGCATATGAATGTTCATAATTTATATTTGAGCATCTA
>JAOVVI020005389.1:2517-16562 GCA_028571085.2 Nepenthes alata
TCAGTGCATGACGGAGGTTTAAGATTCGACCATCTTCGAGCTGCTTGGTGCATGACCGAGGTTTAAGCAAGTGATCATGCGTACAGTTAAGTGTAAATGGGCAAGAAATTTGTTAATGGAAATGTGGTACATTTAACAGGTTTCTAGATGATGCAAGCTGACCTTACCTGGGTTCGGCAAAGACATATCGATAGTACCTCTTGAGATGTTGGTGTTTCATGTCCTCATAGGCGTCCGAAGTTGCATAGCAGGTTGGAATTCACGACCCTGGGGTCGGCAGCCCAATCTTTATTGGGGTGACTCCCCCAACCCCCTAGCATAGGCTGAGGAAAGTTTCGCGGGTAGGTTACTCCAGGGTCGTCCAGTGTGGCCTCGATGTAGGGAGCAGCTCATTTGCCCGGGAATCCCCTAGCGTCTTCTGGCCTTGCTTTTTAATTCACCAACCGGGGGCCTACCTCGGGCTCCACAGGAACCTGGTAAGGCACCCCTTATGAATTAGGTCTTCAATCTCCTTCTATAACATCCAATAGTGTTCAGTACTATAACTCGGAGATGTTAATAGTGATAGTATTTCGACTGATCCCCCCCTTTGGGTTCTTTGGCGTCTTGGATGTGATGGACCAAATTAACCAAATTCCACTAAACATAATGTCCGTTAAAAACTAAATACAAATCATAATTATACAACTATATATAGAAATCAAGCATGGACAAGTTCTAACTACTGCCACAATATCTATGGCTCCAACGCCGTATTGCTAAAAATACAACGTCGGATCTAAGATATGTAATTAGGTACCAAAAACAAATCATAATAACCTACGAAAGCATTTATATAGCCATAAAATACACAGCGAAAATATTACTACAGTAATATTATTAAAATAGCCATAGTACATCAAAAATCTATTTCCTAAGAGATACATATATCAAAAGGATCATCATCACAGCCAGTAACCTGCGAACTCTACTCCTCTTCATTAGGCATCAGCTCGTACTCACCTGAAGGTAAAAAAAATAGTAAACGAATGAGTCAAATGCTCAGTATGGTACAAATATAAATAAGGATATATGTAGTATACTTTAGAATAAAATCAAAGGAACATAATAGGATCACAATGTATATTTATAAGCATAAAACATAATCAAATGACATTTTTATAACATATTTAATTTTTCATATTCTATTTTTGATTCTATTAGCCTTCAAAACATATAAAAATTTATTTATCTTTAGGAATCAGGTTTAGTAGGCCTTACTAGCAAACAGAGTGGCCAAGTGAGAAAAAAATTGTGTACGTTTCCACACAATCTAAGGCACTACCCATGTAATTAACACCCCGTGACGAGCGGTATACCTTTAACCTGATATACGAGGCCATAGTCCTTGTTGCCACCGAAAATTCTCCTGTGACTCAGTGGCATTCCCAGATCTACCACTATAATATCCTAAAACATGCCAAAAAATATCCCCCACTGAATAGAATCCTTGGTCCAATTTCATAATTTCTTTTTATAGAGTTCTAAATTACTTGATATAGATATATATTTTCATATTTTTGTGTAAACAGATACATATTTTCATATTCTTGTGGATTTAAGAATTAGACTTTAACATATTTTTAAAAAAATAGCAGAAGAATAGATAACGATAAAATTTATGAATAATTGAATAAATTTGTAGTATTAACATAAATAGACCATAAATTATATTTCTTAAATTTTAATTATACAATAATCTTGGACATATTTATAAATATAAAATAGATATACAGAAACTAAATAATAATATATAAATTATAATAAATGCATCTACATATAAAATTTTTTATAAAAATATGAGAGAATAGTAAAACTTGCAATTTAATTTGTAAAAACTTAACGGGGTAGGGAATCAGAATAATAATACCCGAAGGAATAGACAAGAAATAGTAACAAAAGAAAGAAAAAGTTTAGAGTACACTTACCTTAACTCAATCTACCAATTATCTTTGTCGAAAACGGCATGGTTCTATCATGGTACCACTTTCTCTCTCTAGCTTCCTCTCTCTTCTCTCTTTTTTCTTCTCTTTTCCTTCTCTCTCCTTATCCACAAAAATTTCAGAATTTATGCTCCCTTAATTCATTTCTATAATTATTTTTATATATTAAATTTGGCCGAAACTTATCCAAAATTTTGAATAAGAATGACCCAGCGCTTGAGCGCCGATCGAGCACCCCTCAAGCGTAGATGTACAAAGCATCCTGCGCTCAAGCGCCACTCGGACGTCCATTAGGCACGCCAATTTTAGATTTTGTTCCTTGAATTGAGTTTGAGCGGAAATCAGGCGCAGTTATATTGGAAATTGCGCCTTAGCACCATTCGGGCACCCATCAAGCGAGCTTTCTCTTTCTTCCATTTTGCTCCCAATTTCTAATTTTTTACATATATTTAACCTAATTTTAATTATATTAACTTAATTAGTTTTAATTACTATATTTTAGAAACTGAAACCTTACAATCCTTCCCCACTTATAAAATTTTATCCTCAAAATTTAACGAACCTACATACCTCAAGGAAATAAATAGAGATATTTATCCCGAATCTCTTCTTCTCTTTTCCACGTAACTTCTTTGTGAGAATGGTTTTTCCAAAAAATTTAGACTAGTGGGATGGTCTTTCTATGCAAAATCTGATCCCTCCAGTCTAGAATTTGCACTGGTTCTTGCGTATAAGACAAATCCTCTTTAATGGATAAAGGTCCATATTCAATAATGTGTTGGGTCATGGACATATTTCCGCAACATCGATGCATGGAAAACATCATGCACATCGGCCAAACTCGTGGCAATACTAATCGATAGGCCACTTTCCTGACTTTTTCCAAAATCTCGAAGGGTCCAATGAATCTTAGCTTCAACTTACTTTTAACACCGAATCTAGACGTTCCCTTTGACGGCGATACCATAAGGAAAACAAAATCATTGACTTCAAATTTAAGCTCGAATCTCCTTCGATAAGTATAACTTTTTTGTTGACTCTAGACCATTTTCAGCTTCTCATGAATTAATAGAATTTTCTCCGATGTCTCTTGAATAATATTTAGTCCTAAAAGCCATTTGTCTCCCATTTGTTTCCAATGGATGAGAGATCGACATTTTCTACCATACAAAACTCCAAACGGAGCCATAGTGATACTGGTTTGATAACTGTTATTATAAACAAACTTCGTTAAAGTCAAGTGATCATCCCAATTACCCTTTATCTCCATCACTGATGCTCTGAGCATATCTTCTAGAATTTGGATGGTTTGCTCGAACTGGCCATCTGTTTGAAAATGATAGGCTTTACTAAACTTCAGATTCATTCCTAATTCTTGATGCAGTCTCGTAAAATTTAGAAAGAAATTATGGATCTCGATCAGACACAATTGATGGTGGCACACCATGAAATCTAACAATTTCGTTGATATACAATTGTGCCAACCGATCACAAAAATATGTCATTTGAATGGTTAATAAATGAGCTAATTTTGTTATCCGATCCACAATAACTCAGATTGCATCACGATTCTTCGGGAGTCCTTGGCGATCCCATAACAAAATCCATCGCAATATCTTCCCATTTCCAACTTGGAATGGGCATAGGCTGTAACAAGCCCAATGGTTTCCTCCTTTCGGCTTTTAGTTGCTGGCAGATAAGACATCTACCCACAAAAGTCACAATTTATTTTTTCTCATATTCCTCTACTAGAACATCTTTCTTAAGTCCTGGCACATCTTATTAATTCCAGGGTAAATAGTATACTTGGATTGGTGAGCCTCTTTCATAATCTCTTCCTTCAACTCCTTATCATTAGGTACACATAATCGATCCCAAAATCTCAAAAATCCATCGGCACGAACATTAAAATCAACTCTGGAGTCTCGATTATAATCTCCAACAATATCCATCAAGAATGGATCGTTTACTTGTCTCTCCTTGATCTTCTGGAGTATCTCTTGTTACATTTACAGATACTATAGTATTATCTGGTTACCATTAATATACTTCTAGATATTACAATGTTTCAGGAAATCCAACATTTTCATCTCCTTGATCTGCAACCTTGCCACAAAATTGGTTTGACGGCTTAGAACATCTGTTACCACATTAGCTTTTCCTGACTAATATTGAATTTTACAATTATAATCTTTTAAGAATTCAATCCATCTCTGCTGCCTCATATTTAGTTCCTTCTACGAGAATAAATACTCGAGTCTATTATGATTAGAATACAACAGAAATCTTTTACCGTACAAATGATGTCTCCAAATTTTTAATGCAAACACCAGAGCAAAAAATTTTAAATCATAGGTCTGATAATTCTTTTCGTGAATTTTTAACTATTTATACCGATAAGCAACAACCTTTCCATTCTGCATTAGGACATAACCCAACCCAATCTTAAATACATCACAGTATACCTCAAAATCACCCGAACTGTTAGGAATAGTCAGAATCGGTGCACAGGTTAATCGGTCTTTTAATTCCTGAAAACTCTATTCACACTCCTTTGTCCAATCAAATTTAACTTTCTTTTTTATTAATTGGGTGAGTGGCATAGCAATTCAAAAAAAATTCCTTACAAATCTACGATAATACCTAACCATTCCAAAGAAATGCCGAACTTCAGTCACCGTCGTCGGTCAACTCTAATTAATTATAGCTTCAATCTTTTTAGGGTTTACCGAAATACCTCCATTAGAAATATTGTGGCTAAAAAGTATCACTTCTTTAAGCCGAAACTCGCACTTCTTTAATTTCACAAACAATCTATTTTCCCGGAGAGTTTGGAGCATGGTTCTCAAATGCACGAGGTGCTCTTTTTAACTTTTTGAATAAATAAGAATATCGTCAATAAAAATTATCACAAATTTATCCAGATAAGACTGAAAATTTTGATTCATCAAATCCATAAAAACGGTAGGAGCTTTCGTCAATCCAAACAGTATAACTAAGAATTCATAGTGGCCATACCTTGTTCAAAACACCGCTTTTGCCACATCCTCTTGTCTAATTCTTAGCTGATGGTACCTTGGTCGAAGATCAATCTTTAAAAATACACAGGTTCCTTGAAACAAGTCAAAGAGATTATCGATTTGTGGCAATGGATACTTATTCTTGATCATGATTTTGTTAAGCTCACAATAGTCCACACACAACTGTAAAGTTTCATCCTTCTTCTTCACAAATAAGATCGGTGCACCCCATGGGGACACCTTAGTCTGATGAAACCCTTGTCTAACAGGTTATGTAATTGCTATTTCAACTCTTTTGACTCAGTAGGAGCCATCCTATAAGGAGTCTTCGAAATCAGTGCCGATCTTGACATAAGATCAATTTCAGATTCTATTTTTCGGTGTGGCGGCAAACCAGACAATTATTTTGAGAATATATCCTCAAATTTGCACACTATCAGTATCTCTTTTGCTCAGACATCATGGCTCTAAATCATCCTAGCATGCGCCGAATAGGTTTGGCACCCATTCTCTATTAGATGCCAAGTATGCAGAGTCGAAATAAAATAGGACTCTTCCACCTGCCGAATTCCTTGAATGTAAAATGTCTCACATCCCCGAATCACAAAGTCCACTCTTTTATGAAAATAATCAATATTGGTATGATATTTCGACAACCAGTCCATACCCAAAATCATGTCAATATCACACATTTCCAACGAAATCAAGTCTGCTACTAATGGCAACTCATTCACCTCAATAATACACTCGAGGCACAAACTATCCGTAGTGACAAATGATCCTATAAGTGTTGAGACTATCAGAGAATAATTAAGAATTTTGGGAGATAATACAAGATGACACACAAATTGAGGTGAAACAAAGGAATGAGTAGATTTTGAATCAAAAAGCACAGAGCCAGAAGTACCACAAATAGAAAGAGTACCTTCCACCACGCTCTCTGATGCCTTTGCTTCCTTTACAGATATTGCATACGCCTTGCCCTGGACAGTGGGCTTGGACACTAGGGTTCTCTGCGGATGAGGACAATATTTTATTATGTGCCTCACTTGTCCACAATTGAAACGCACCCCAACAACTTAAAGCAAAGCTTACCTCTTTGCAACCTCCCACAATGCAGACATGGATTTGCTGGTGGTTGCGAGGTCGGTACTAACTGACTAACTTTCTTTTCTTGCTCTGATTGCTACGCCCTCTTCGATAGTCTCCCTAATCCCGCACTTGAACTAGCACCCGCACCAAAATTGGTACTAGCACTACCTCGACTAGACATCAAGGGCTCAATCCAACACTTCACCATACGTTGGCAATTTCAGCGTTGCTAACTGCTTCCTGATATCGTCCCTCAAGCCCTACAGAAACTTTCTTGCATTCCTCTCTTCATCCTCCATCATATACAGTACATATCAAGACAACTCAGTAAATTTAGCATCATACTCCTCCATCGTACAGTTGCTCTGTCTCAACTGAATGAATTCCTCTTCTTTCTATTCATGGAGACTAGAAGGGAAATATTTCTCTATAAAAGTTGCTTCAAATATAACCCAAATAATCTCATTTTTGGGAACTCCCAATGCCCTCTTCTCCATCGTCCACCAATAATGAGCTTCACCCTCCAGACAAAAAGTAGCAAACACAGCCTTATCTTCTTCTGGACATCGAATAATAGCAAATACCTTTTTAAGCCACTGAAACCATGTGTCCGCCTTCACCGAATCTGGTTAACGAAACAATCATAGGCCGACGCCGCGGGATTAGAACGCGTTGGAGACGAAACTGGAATTGGAACTGGACCTAAGTTTTGCTACCCCATAACCTCCATTATATCTGCCATCCTTCTTAGCAAATTCAAGTACTCAGCCTCACAATCCTGTGGATTGCCAGTACGTGTAGTTCTTCATCTATTTGCCATTCTGTCAGCTGCTAGTACACTATAAACTATACGATTAAATATAACTAACTGTTCCTAATTTAGTTTTAGTTATTCGACCTAAATTAATTAACCTACACTTAACTTGTTCAATATAACGTATCATAACCTAGACTTCCACACAAGATCAGGATCTAGTCTAAGACATATCCTTCTCTGATACCACCTATGATGGACTAAATTAACTAAATACTACTAAATATAATATTTGTAAAAAACTAGATACAAATCACAATTATACAACCATATATAGAAATCAAGTATGCACAGGACCCAAATATTGCCACAATATCCGTGGCTCCAACATCGTATTGCCAAAAATACAACGTCGGATCTAAAAGATGCCATTAGGTACTGAAAATAAACTATAATGACCTGCGAAAGTATTTATATATCCATCAAATATACAGCGGAAACATTACAACAGTAATATCATCAAAATAGCCATGGTACATCAAAAATCTATTTCCCAACAGATACATATATCAAAAGGATCATCATCACAGCCTAATAACTTGCAAACTCTACTCATTCTCATCAAGTATTAGTTTATACTCATCTAAAGGTAGGAAAAATAGCAAGTAAATGAGTCAAATATTTAGTAAGATATAAATATAAATAAGGATATATGCAGTATAGTTTAGAATATAATCAAAGAAATGGAATAGGATCATAATGCATATATATAAATATAAAACATGATCGAATGACATTTTCGTAACATATTTAATTTATCATATATTTTTTTTATTCCATTAGCTTTCAAAACATACATAAATTTATTTATTTTTAGGAATCAGGACTAGTAGACCTTATCAGTTAATAGAGTGACCAAGTGAGAAAAGAACCGTGTATATTTCCATATAATTTAAGGCACTACCCACGCAATTCAATACCCCATGGCAAGTTGTATACTTTTGACTCGATATACGGGGCCATAATCCTTGTTGCCACCAAAACTTTTTCCATGGTTCAAGGGCATTCCTCAATCTACTATTGTAATATCCTAAGAAATGTCAATGAATATTACCCGCTGAATAGAATTCTTGGTCCAATTTCTTGATTTCTTTTTATATTTCAATTGAAAATTCTACACAAATTTACTTAATCCTTTTCCCTTAATTTTCTCATTCCAAGAGAAAATATCCATAACAGATAACAAATTATAGAATTTTAGATTACTTAATATAGATACATATTATCATATTCATGTGGACTTAAATCTTAGGCTTTAACATATAATATTTTTTAAAATAACAGATGAACAGATAACGATAAACTTTACAAATAATTTAATAAATTTGTAGTATTAATATGAATAGATCATAAATCATATTTCTTAAATCTTAATTATACAATAGTCTTGGACATATTTATAAATATAAAACAGATATACAGAAATTGAATAATAACATATAAATTATAATGCATGCATCTAAATATAAATTTTTTTCATAAAAATATGAGAGAATAGTAAAACATACAATTTAATTGGTAGAAACTTAACGGAATAGAGTATCAGAATAATAATACCTGAAGGTATAGACAAAAAAAAGCAACAAAAGAAAGAAAATACTTAGAGTATACTTACCTTAACCCAATGTACCAATTATCTTCTTTGAAAATGGCTCGGTTCTATCCTGATACCACTTTCTCTCTCTAGCTCCCTCTCTCTTCTCTTTTTTCTCTTCTTTTTCTCTCTCCTTATCCATGAAAGCTTCCAGATTTATACTCCCTTAATTTATTTTTATATATTAAAATTGGTCGAAGCTTATCCAAAAGTTTGGATAGGGATGACCTGGCACTCGAGCGCCGGTCGAGCGCCCATTGAGCGTAGATGTACAAAGCATCCCATGCTTGAGTGCCACTCGAACATCCATTAGGTGCGGCAATTCTCGATTTCGTACCTTAGATTGAGCTCAAGCAAAAATCAGGCGTCGCTATATTGGAAATTGTGCCTTAGCACCGCTCGGGTGCCCATCAGGCAAGCTTTTTCTCTTCCATTTTTCCCCTAATTTCTTATTGTTCGTATATATTTAACCTAAGTTTGATTATATTAATTTAATTACTCATAATTACTATATTTTAGGAACTGAAACCTTACATTGGGCCACTTTAGAAATTGCTCGTGGGATTGACGTGAGGGGGTAGGGATGGCTACATTTATGGGAGTGAACTCCAGGCGAATATAAAGTGCATGGATACAAGTTATGCCTTGGAATGAAATAAAATTTTGAATCCGCTTTGTCTACGAACAAGGAAGCTATAAGTAATACAACTATGAATCTCATGGAGAGTTCGATCCTGGCTCAGGATGAACGCTGGCGGCAATCTTAACACATGCAAGTCAAACGGGAAGTGGTGTTTCCAGTGGTGGATGGGTGAGTAACGCGTAAGAACCTGCCCTTGGGAGGGAAACAACAGCTGGAAACGGCTGCTAATGCCCCATAGCCTGAGGAGCAAAAGGAGGAATCCACCCGAGGAGGGGCTCGCGTCTGATTAGCTAGTTGGTGAGGCAATAACTTACCTAGGCGATGATCAATTGCTGGTCCGAGAGGATGATCAGCCATACTGGGACTGAGACACGGCTCGGACTCCTGTGGGAGGCAGCAATGGAGAATTTTTTGTAATGGGCGAAAGCCTAACACAGCAATGCCGCGTGGAGGTAGAAGGCCCACGGGTCATGAACATCTTGGATTTATATTAGGATGTTGGTTTGGGTGTCGTTCAAAGGGCTTAGGTTTGGGGGCCTGAACTCCCTCTGAACTCCAAGCTTGGTTTCTCGTTGCTTCTGGGTATCCTAGGGGCAGTTATCATTTTCATTCTTTGCATTCTAGCCGCTTCACTTCGTTAGCTTCCACAGTTGCTATATAGGCACGGGCAATGGTCTTGACCTTCTAGTAGATCTAAGGGTTTTGATGGGTCAGGTGCTTAAAGAAGTCGCCTGACTCTAGAGTCGCGATAAAGGTGCTCAGTTTTACCTTTTCGGTAAGTTTGGTTATCTTTTGAGCCTTGGCAGTAAACCGGGTCAGGAAGTGCTTTAAGGTTTTGTCTTGCTTTTGACAAAGGTAAACAAGATGCCATGATTGCTTTTCTTCCTTTCAGCTAGAGGTGAATTGCGTTAGGAAGCAGTCAATGAGCCCCTTGAACAACCAGATCGAGTTCGGGTGAAGATTGTAGAACCAGATACAGGTATTACCTTTGAGGGTCAGAGGAAAATATTAGCACATGGTGGCTTTGCCTGGGCCATGGAAGCTCAGGATTGTGTGAAAATGGTGTAGGTGATCCATCGGGTCCGAACTTTTGTCGTAGGGTTCCAGGGCTTACATCTCGAGTTTTGATCTCCTCGGATCCGCAGGGTGTTTGTCGACATCTATTCTAAACACGTGCTGCCATATTTTCTCCACTTTTTTCCTTCATTCAAGGGGAAGACACAATCCTCTTGGCATTGAGAGCAGTCCTCAGCTCTGAATGGTTTGGAGAGGGATGGAGGTTTGGGTGACCGCCATCCTGTGGTGTTCGCATACTGAAGAGGCTTCTTTTGGGGTCGAGTTCCCCCTATCGCCATAGGGGTAACGTAGGTTTCACCGATCTGAGTTGTCTTCACGTGTCCCGCGACTTAAGCCACCCTTTGACCATGCCTGAGTTTGGCTACTCGAGGCTGCTTGGACACCAACTTCATCGGGCTGTAGGGTCTTCTTGGCGCGGTGCTTCCGCTTTGAGACCAATGCTTGGGAAACAGAGGCATGAGCTCCCAACTATTACTCGTCTAGACACGCATTTATCATTCGGAACACCTTGAACACTCATCCTATCTGGACTACGAGCACGTAGATGTTGGCTACGGGCCACTCACATGCGTGGCTACCTGTTGGGGGGTTGTTGCCTCGGGAGATGATGTCCCTGTCCATCACGTTGGCATACGCTCTAGTGTCGACCGTGTTTGATTTTATGAAGGTGGTGGTTAGTGGTCAGACTTTTATGTTGTTCTTACAGACGGCATTAATGATACATCCCTAGATTTGGGTTACTGTACGGATAATGGAGCCGTTGGGTCTTTTCCATTGAGTCAAACTCAATCGAATTCGATCTTCGTCTCTACTAACCTAGGTTCTGTGCACAACAAATAACAAATAAGAGGTCAGAGAATTAACGGGATTCACTTTTTGATTTATTTTCTGACGCTCAAGTTAAAAATCTTGCTCAACAGATGGAAAGATATTAGGATATAAGAAAATGCATTAATATACTTATGAGGGGGGAAGTGAGTTTGGTGGAGGATTACGCTCTTAGAATGTGCTCAATGAGGAGCTACTTTAAGAGCTGGAGAAAGAGAAAGAGTTGTGAGTTAGAGGAAGAGTTTAGTTCATTTTGAATTCTTGTATGCCGATCGGGATCTCTTCTTCTCCTATGATGGAGAAGGGTATTTGTAATGTTTCGTAGAAATGGTGTCGGCACCAAGGCTGGTGACAGTTTTTTTGCTAGGATTCGTAGACCTGTTTAGTCGTGGCCGACGTGGCAATTATTGCCTTGCGGTGGTGGTGTGATCGTGATTGGACCTTGCCAACACTTGTGAGGCAATTCTGATGGGTGATTCATTGAGTCACCTAGCGTTTGTAGCAGCCTAACAATGGCAGTGTCATTTCTATTACAGGCAGGCAAGCATGGCCGTCCTCTTTAAGCGTTGACCATGATCACCAATGTATGGCGTTTGTCGTGTTAGTGCATTCTACGCTGGCCAGACTATCGCAGCTGAGTTGAAGGGCTCTTTGTGCCATGATTGGCTAAGTCGCTGAGGATAGTCTGGTAGCCTGTCTTACCAACCCATTATATACTGACTGTAACTAATCCTATTGTAAGGCCTTTCGAGCTTCGGCCTTCCTTACTGGTGGATCGGCTTGTTCTTAGATTGGCCCACAAGGTTGTCAAACTCATCAATTTTATTACTTGATACATACCTACATACATACATACATATATACCTACATACATATATATATATATATATATATATATATATATCAAAGTAGAGTGGACGAAAAACAAGAAAGAAAAGTTTGCCCATCATTTCGAGGCTAAGGAAAAAGCAAAAGGATCCACGCACTATTTGCAACCTTCAAGGTGTAACAATCAGTAGCTTTTTTGTTATTTATTCTGATGATCTCTCTTTATATAGCCAATAACTTACATTATATATCATTTATTTAGCAGTATTATTAATTATTAAAATATATACAGTAGAATTTTAAAAATATATATAAATAAATATATATATATATATATGTATATTAAATTTAATTAGTTATTGAGATATATACTAACTATATATCGTTTGAATATTGATAAATTAATATCATATGACAGTGTTGTATTTTTAATATATTATATAAACTTTTAACCTAAAAGTGATCACTGCTCAGTCTGACGCGGTCATATGCTCCTAAAAGTCGGAAACCAGCAAGAGTTGGAGAATCGAACAATGAATATGTCGTATTGTATGGCTGAACATATCGTAGATAAATATATTATATCATGAAGATAATGGATCTGTCTTTTAATTATAACAAATATATCAATAAGTTTTTTTAAAAAAGTTATTATATATTATAATAAAAAATCTCAACAGCAGTCTATCTATATATTATAATTATGAAAGCCTCTAATTAATAGAAAAATAATTAACTGAGTCTACACTAAAAAAGGAAGAGATTCCCATTCCATAGTCAATTATAAAAGGTAAGGCCAAATGTCGACATAATAAAAGATTGAATTATATAAGCTTTTCTTTACATTGGGAGATATGTCATATTTTTTTGCTTCTTAAAGTCAGTAAATTATCATAAGAGAGAGAGAGTTCTAAATGCCATAATAGTTCTTTTACTATTTAAACTTTCATATTTATCCCAGGGTCATAATTAAAAATTAAAAATTAAACAATAAAAATTGAATAAGGGTTTGATGTAATATTTATTTTTTAACTTTTAATCTTAAAATTCAGATAAATATAAGAGTATAAGGAGTAATGGAACTATAAAAGCCCTCGAGAATTACTAGCTAGTGAGCTCCTGGCGTAGCAGAAGCTTTATATGAGTAAGAAGTATTAAGAGCAGTACTATTATTGACAGAGCTAAGTAAGAGAGGAGAAAAGATATATTATATATACAGAAGATGGCGTTCATGGTGGAGAGGGGTGGCGATGGGGAGATGGTGTTTGCTCAGGGGGAGTCCCAGAAGGCGGCACCGCCACCGTTTTTGACGAAGACATACCAGCTGGTGGATGACCGCAGCACTAACCACATTGTCTCTTGGGGTGAAGACGAGAACAGCTTTGTGGTTTGGAGGCCGCCTGAGTTTGCTAGAGATCTCCTCCCAAACTACTTCAAGCACAACAATTTCTCTAGCTTTGTGAGGCAGCTCAACACCTATGTAAGTCTTCCACATCTCCTCTCTTCCAAAGTCCCACTATTAAGAAGATCTCTTTATTCTGTCGTTTTTCATACACTCGACAGTGAAAACTTGATCTATATAAGAAAGAAAAGATGAATAAAACTATAACAATACGTTAAAATTATAACAGTTTGTAAATATGAGGACAATGTAGCGGCATTTCGCTCACCTTTTT
This sequence comes from Nepenthes alata, assembly GCA_028571085.2. Taxonomy (NCBI): domain Eukaryota; kingdom Viridiplantae; phylum Streptophyta; class Magnoliopsida; order Caryophyllales; family Nepenthaceae; genus Nepenthes; species Nepenthes alata. Next base: position 16,072 of record JAOVVI020005389.1, read on the forward strand.
CTCCATCAGTGCATGCGTATGGGCAATGATGTGAATGCTCTCGGAGACCATCGCACGATAGCTTAGATTTTTGGATGCGTCTGGTGGGACTCAACTCTGTCGACGGTCTCCTGGACCCCTTCACAGAGAGATTAGCAACTCCTTCGCATCTGCTTTTCTTATCATGCGATTAGGCTCGGCTCATCAAGGAGGATTGACCCTTTTAAAGATTTAATGCTTGTAATACATCATCATATTATTTTTTCAATTATGAGGTAAGAATTGGATATTAAAATTACGGGGCCCCCTTTTAATTAAAAATTATTAATTGGTAAATTATTCGATGAATTTATTAAATATATTTATTTTAATTAATTTTATTTTTTGATAGTTTGTTTTAAAATTGGTAAAGCACCAAAAAAATTTATGTATCACATAATAGCACATTATTATTATTATTATTATTATTGTTTCGATTTATGAGGTAAGGATTGGATATGAAAATCATAATC
>JAOVVI020005390.1:0-16561 GCA_028571085.2 Nepenthes alata
CCCGTGGTTTCTTCCTTATCTCAGAAGGATTTTTCATGTAAAATATTTGGTGTTTATTTCTCTTCTCTTGCCTCTATTTCACAGTGCGTGTGTACCTTTATCAGTTGTCCGACCATTCCGGCTAACAATGATTGTTCCTGCATCCTTGTCAGTAGTCCGCCCATTGTCCGCCAACACCCCTTGCTACCATTAGGGGACAGAATGGTCATTTGCTCTAGAATTACTATTGCATGAGAATGGGGAATAAGTAAACCCTTATAAGTATTATTTCCTAACCTATACACTAAACAAACGACAAAATTGTCATTCTACTGAAAGTAAACTCAAATTCGCATTTTAATTCCACTCTAACAAACATGACGCCAGTGTCATTCTATAATTTAGTGATTTTAATACCTTGGGTATTGCAGGGCTCGTACAAAAATGATCTCCTTGGACTGGAATTCGATAACATGTTACCCGGTGAACCCAAATTGAAGGGTGGGGACATAATCAGAGATCTGTATGGGATTCAATTGGATCATTCCAAGTGGTGGGATCTAGCAGCAGTCTATGTGATATTCTTTAGCTATCGGATCATCTTCTTCCTAGTCCTCGAGTTCAAGGAGAGAGCATCTCCAGTTTTCCGGACACTTCACACGAAGAATGCTTTGCACAGGCTGAATAAGAGGCCTTCATTCAGGAAGCCTGCTATATCTTCAAAGAGATACCAACCTCCAAACCCATTGTCCTCTCAAGAAGGTCTCAACTCTCCAGTCCCTTAGCTATTTTGTTGGCTAGGTTCTGTGCTAGTTTGACAGCCATGGCATGTGAAATTTGTTCATCAAAGACAGACATGGCATCACAGACAGAACATATCGCCTATCTGTATGTTGCTATTGTTGCTATTGTTCCTATATCGTCTCCAAGATTTGTGCCCAAGTCACCAAGAGACTTTCAACTTGTGACCTATTACATTGGGTCCTGACAACATGAATGTATTGTAATCTTTTCTCTTATTACGGAAGTTAATTTATGTAGCAGAGGAAACGCGGATGATGCAAATTACAGCCTTGCTTACAAATTTGATCATAGGTGTAATTGGGAAAAAGCAAAATAAAAAACTAACATTCAGGATATCACCTTAAAATAGCTAATTTGGCCATGCTACTGCTCTAAATAATGTCAATAACCAATTTTGCAGCTAGCACCATGCTTCCTCCCCCACCCTCCATTCCCTCTGACCTTTTTTTTTCGTGAAAGACTTATTGTGGTCCTCCAGAATAAGAAATTTTAGGTGTGAAATAAATTTTTTATAATAATAAAATGAAAGACTATTCTTATATATTACAAATAAATGTCTAAAAATTATTTAGATTTCTAGAAAGCACTTCATTGCTCAGTGTCAAAACTGCATGTGGTATAAATATGGTTTAAGCATTCAACAACCAACTTTCAAGCCAGCACCTTGCTTCTTTCTCCACCCTCCATGCCCTTCTTCCTTCCCCTACCCTTCTAAACTCCCAGCAGAGTGTCCAAAATGGAAAGTTCTATTTTATTCATCGGGCAGGCCATTTATAAATTTGTTGAGATTATGAAGGTGGTCTTCGGTTCAAAACTCGGGTGGGTGAGCTATTGAGTAGACTTGGACCTGCATACACTGGAGTGTGGTCCATGGGTTTGGCCGAAACAAAAACTCTGCTATATTTGAGTTATTAAAGAATTGAAAAGGTATGTGAAAAGAATCAATGTGGCTGAGTTGATGAAATCTTGGTATATGCAGCTATATAGGCAATACAGCAAGAAAAAAAAAAAGATCATACACCTTCTCAGCCAGAAGTTGGAAAATGGGCATGTGAGAGCTGTTACAGTCCTCCTATTTTGTCTCCCTTGTACACTCGAAGGCTAATATTAAAAGTTAAGAAATGGAAGGTGGAGATTGCAACGAGTCTCCAAAAAAGCTGACAAAATCTTCACCTTTCACTTTTCAACTTTTAACATTGGTCTTTGGATGTACAAGGAAGCAAAGATAGCAGGAGAACCAGAACAATTCTCCAAAATGTTGGCCACGTGGGGATTTGTGAGAGGCCAAGGAGTTATCCGAACGGTATGCAACTACTTAACCAGCTGGCCAGTTGCCCAATTTCTTCTACCTTATTGCACAACCTGTTTGGTAATTCTTACTACTGAAGAACTGTCACTTCTTTTAAAGCTTGGATGGTACATAAATAGGCAAAGCAGCCCTCAATTTCTGGGGTTGAGGAATATATTAGCATTTCCCTTAGCCGTACTGTAACATCTCAGATGTTTCATTTCCGATCTAGGGTGTATTTTGAGCATGCATGGTTAATTTTTTTTTTTATTTTGACCAGATGGATTAATTGCTTATGTGGACTTAAATTAACATTGTGGACTATATTAAATTGGACCACTTGGATTAATGTGTTATAGATCCAAGATGGGCCAGCTAAGGGATACATTTTCTGAGTATATTTTGGTGAGAAGAACATATGGATGGGCCACCTATGAAATAAGATATTGGAAGGAAGAGGAAAAATTTGAGAGTTTGTTAAATACTGAATGTTTGTTGTGACCTCCTGCATGTGTTGGCAGATTTCAAGGAGTATATTTCTTTGTAAGTCGTAAATTTGGAAGTTTGTTTGGAGGGGGGAAAGAATGAGAGGGTCCGATTATTATTTACATAAGGGAATTGGGTGCCTCCTCCTCACCAAAGAATTCTGAAATAGAGGAGCTTGAGGCAGGCCAAAGAGAGGTAAAGAGGAGGAAGAAATAAAAAGGAATTCCAGCATATTTGAATACGTAATTTTATGACCTTGTAAGCAAATTCATGACAGCCTTCTTTCGTAAGACAATCTGTCATCTTCTCTATTGATCTACATGCTTTTGGTGGATCGATAATGGTACATAGGTATTTATTATCACACGTTGCATAATATCACATGCAATCAAATTGGTATGTATGATGTAGATCTAAGGTTTTTTCCGTAAGAAATCTGTTAGTAGGCACTGATCTAGAAATTTGAGGCCTTATATGTGCATAATTGTGGTTCTGGATGAATTATGTCATGGGCCTAGTGAACGCTTCATCACACAACCAACCTGCGACTGCAATCTGCCATGAAAAGAATGACAATATTTCAGAAGCCGCGCAAGTGCTACATCTTGAAGCTCACCTGCGGCTGCAATTTTCCATGTGAGGAATGACTGAATTTTAGGGGCTGCACGAGCTCTTCATCTCGTGTTTCACCTGCAGCTTCAATCTGCCAAAGTTAAACAATTGAAGAGTAATTGACCACACAAGCGCTTCACCTGCAGGTGCAAACTGATGCTCACGGTGCTACCTTGTGATCATCTTGCGAGTTTTATGCGCACTAGAGGATTTAAGATCATAGTAGATGATTCAAATAAAAGTGGAATTTTGTTACATTGATATAACGTTTTATAGATGTCAGATGCAACGTCAGTTTTGGCACCTAGGGATTTCTAACAAGGGGTTGAGTTGAGTTTTGGAGGATTTGAATTAGCAATGGTTGACGACAGCCGGTTAGAGTACTAGGCTGCTCATGTGATGGACTTCTTTGATTTGATCTTTGAATCACGCTCATTGATTTACATGATTTCATAGATTCGATATTGGTGTTGATTCTCGTACTGTCCCGTTTCAATATCTTTGTGATTGTTGCTATTCTCTTGTACAATACAATGGAGGACTATGTGAGAAAACAACATAGAATATTGGTGTATGGGCAATGGAAATTTTTTGTCATGATTTTTGAAGATCAATATTCCATCGACAAGTAAAGAAAAGTATAAGAAAATGCTAAGGTATTCAGATGTATGGGCTCCATGGAAACTTTGCGGGCCACATTCATCAGTACTGATACCATTTTGACAATTGTGAGGTTTTAATTAATGGATACTTATTTTTCTTGTATAACTGTCATAGGTAATATCATTAGATATTAAACGAGAAATATTGGAATGTGACATGTTAGACCATCGGTGCTAGGGATCCTCTTAGTACTGCTCAAGGAGTGATAGAGGAATCCCATGGATATCGAAAGTATCAAAACTAGTGGCATGGCAAACCGTGGATGCCGGGAACCTTTTGGTACAACTCGAGAGTGGTAGAATGGAATTTCGTATGACTTACCTAGCCAATGGATCGTAAGTTGGCTTTTGATTCGTAATGATTGATATAAGATCTAAGAAGATTTTGATATCTTGTATTGCGTTGATAATTTTTTGAGATTACAAGGAATCCAATTGTCGAGATCACAGTTGGTGTTGGGATCATGAGAGATCTAGTTTATTATTCTAGTAATGATCTGTTGAGATCTTGATTTTGTTAAGCCTTTGAGATAACCAGAAACTATGAAAAAAAGTTATAGTTTGTTATATTGTACTTTTGAGCAGTTTTTCAAAGTTGAGTTTCTCAGATCATTATTTTGATTCCGTGGCTACTGACTTCAATCATAAGTCTTACTGTACATTTGACACTTTATTTGTGTTCTTTCTACCCCTTTTAGAGTAGTTTGCAAGTTGCCTTAGAGACCTATTTTGGAGCAGTGGGCTGGCTCAGTGCTTGGATGTGAAGGTCTCATGAAGACAACGCTTAAACACCATTCTAAACCACAACTACATTAAAACATCTAAAACAAGATAATATGATCCTTACACTAATTCTTCAGAAAAGCTCTTCTATAGTCAACCCCTGCAAGTGAAATCCAAGCCCACTAATCTGAACAATTAGAAAAAGATTGTAAGAGTAGGCTTACCGATTAGCAAAGTATGTATAATTTATATATATGATAATCATAGATGAAGCATACGAAAAAACGATAATAATAATTGAAAGCTGAAATACCAAATATATCCAAACATCAATAAAACATGTAAAGGTCATATAGAAATATAAAAACAAGGAATCGGTGATGGCCTCACAAATAAAGATCGAATATCGAAAATCGGCCTATAATTACTTCCACATAACAAAAAGTCATCCGCCACTATTCACGACTCATGGGTGAACCAACTATATATTATTCCCTATAAGCGGAGTCAAACCATTGCATAGTATTTGCAAATTAAAGATCGAATATAATATTCACGGGTTCTCTACAATAGTCGATCTTTAAGATATGTCTGAATATAGTCCGTCAATTCTCTACCATGGTTCTTATTTAATCAAAATGAAAAACTCTATATCAAAAAACAAATTTATTAATTTTTTCTCATATTTGGAATGACAAATTCTCCATCAAAATTAAAGTAAAGTTCCCAATAAATACTTGCATAAAAGAGACATGCAAGGACAAAATTCTCAAGGATTTTAAAATTTTAAGATAACATACTTAAATTAAGTACAAGTCTTCAAAATCTTATAGATTGAAAGTAAAACTAATATGCATACAACATTATATCAAAAAAGTATGCAAATATTGCATGAGTATTTGAACAAAAAATTATTTAAATTTTTTTAAAAAATCAATAACATATTTGAGTATGATAATCTATTATCTTCTCCAATGATCTACATGGAGGAATTAATTATCATATGTTGGATATTATCATATGCAAGTGGATTGATATATATAATGCAGATCTAAGGTTTGTTAAGTAACAGCCAGTTAGCAGATACAGTAAACTCCTATAATGTGTTAAACCATGAGTTGATCTAAAAATTTGAGGCCTTACATGCGTATGCATATGGTTCTGGACAAATTTTGTCATGGGCCGTGCAAGCGCTTCATCTCGTGGCCAATCTGCAACTGAAATCTGCCATGAAAAGAATGATTGGATTTCACACGCTGTACAAGCACTTTATCTTGCGGCTGCAATCTGCCAAAGTTAATCTCATGGAGAGTAACTGACGAAACGAGCAAATCATCTGCAAGTGCAATCTGCTGCGCAGTCCTAACTTGCAGTCCTCTCTCACTTGTTCTATGTACACGAAAGGATTTAAGATCATAGTAGATGATTCATCTAGGAGTGAAATTTTAATACATTAACATGACATTTTAGAAAAGTTGGGTGCGACATTAGTTTTGATACCTAGAGATTTCTTTCCTAGGGTTAGGCTGAGTTTGGAAGATTTCGGTTAGCTATAATTAGTGATGGCAGGTTACGGTACTAGGGTTCTCATGTGATGGGTTTCTCGTATTTCATATTTGATTCAACTTCATTGATTTACATGGTATCATTGATTCGATACCATTGTTGATTCCCATATTGCCCTATTTCATTATCTTCGTGATTGATGATATTCTCTTGGAGAATATCGTTGAGGACTGTACGAAACAGCATAAAATACCGGTGCATGAATGCTAGAAATTCTTTGCTAAATTCTTATAAAGTTCAATATTATATTCTTATTCCATGGATAAGTAAAATGTGTGAGAAATTTTGAGGTCTTGGTTTTGTTGCGGTTGAGGGATGCTTTTTTTCCTACAGAACCATCATTATGTGATATCATGGGATATCATGCAAGAGAACTGGGTTGTATCATGTTAGACCGCAGGTGCTAGAAATCTTATTGGTACAGCTCAATGAGTGGTACAGACAAATATCAAATCGAGGACATCGGGCATATGGATAGTAGGGGTGGTGGCATGTCAAACCACAGGTGCTTAGATCCTTTTTGTACTACTCAAGGAATGGTAGAAAGAAGTCTTGTATGATTTATCCAACCAATGTGAACATAAATACGTTAGCCTTTGGCTCGCAGTAGTAAAAATAAGATCCGAAGAGATTTGTTGATATCTTGTATTGTTGTTCTAAGACCTCAATTTTGTTGGGATTATGAGAAATCCAGTTTTTTGAGACCTTGTTTGGTGCTAGGATCTTGAGGCATCCAGTTTTATTGGTGTCTCGTGATGATCCATTGAAATCTTGATTTTATTGAGCCTTAGTGATATACGGGAACTATTATTTCATATATTATATCTTGTCATATTGTGTTTTTAAGCAACTTCTTGGCAATTGAGTTCCTCGGTTATATATATGATTCTGATGTAGTTGACTTCAATTATGGATTATTTATTGTGTAATCGGCGCATTATTCATGTTCATTCTACCCTAGAGTAAATTGCAAATTATCTTGGAAACCTATTTTGGAGCTGTGGTGACCAACTCGGTGCTTGGATGCAAAGGTCTCTTGGAGGTGATACTTAGCATTAATTTAGTTTCTGCAATCTATTTTAAACGTTGGACTATTTATTTGATCGTGTATTATGATTGGTGGACCATTGAGGCTTTGAATATGAGGATTTTATCCATTTATTTTCCATGTATTGAATATTAGAGTTCCGTTGTTGAGTGATTATATTCATCGCATGGATATCATGATGTCATATTGTTTTCGGAGTTATGTTACCGGGCAGACCAGCCCAGGTCATGAAAGCTACCCTCTTTAAGTCCCCGGCTATTATGAACTTGTTCCCATTCCTTGTTCCTCAGAATAAAACACATCCTAAATGTTTTTGAATGCAAATAAACTCAACAAGAAAAAAGGAAATGAAGTAGGAGACAGCTGTAAAGAAGAAAAAAGACAAAAAGCCTGAAGCAACAACAATCGTCATGAAATATGAATCATCTTTGATGTGTAAATGATACAGGAACTTCAAAAGAGCAATTATCTATGCATGTCCATCGTTCTTAGTAGTCAATGCAAAGCTTACCGTGTATATCATTCATGCAAATTCACCATCATGAAACAAGTATGGCTCAATAATTTTGCAAATTCCACATCCAGAGCGAATGATAGAAACTCTGCCAATATAGTGCAAGACTGGTTAAAGCACGCTGTTCACCTGTCAATAAGAAGAGTCTCCATTACCTACCAAAGGAAAAGGTCAAAAGGAAAGATGACTAACATCACTATCAGAAGGTTCAGGTTTCTTCAGCCTCCATACATGAAAAGATGACAGTACAGGACAGAAGCCCCTCTAATGTAAGACTGGCAAATACACACCTTTTTTTACCTGTTTCATCAGATAACAGAGAAACATCTATGATAGGTCCGTTAGAGAACAATAGAGAACTACTAATAAAGAGTTGACGAGATTGTTTGAATTTCCACAGGCAACAAACTAAAGCCACTTTATCAAATATCACACTAATATATACATATATATATGATTACAAGAAGTCATACTATGCATAAATGAATTAAGATGCTATTCAGCACGTACAACTTCTTCCCCTCTCTACCCTGTAGTGTCATTCAATAACCCATCTTTTTCTCAGTCAAAGAAGGGAAAACAGGTAGCTCACTACAAGAAAATTCAAAGCTTTGTTTTTTTCTATTCTCTCTCATTTGATTCACCGTTCTCAACACGAATGTCAACCCCATGATAAGGAACTTCAATCATGGGCTTTGGCACTGGACGGCCGTCAAAATCCTCTGGGAAACATTCAAAATCAGGGCCAAAGTTGAACTTGACCAAGCAATTAGGTTGATTAGGAAGTGTGTACATTGATGCAGCAGGATAATAACGGCCACCGTAGATATCCCCAAAAGCAACTCCTTGGAAATTACCATTCTTGTAGAAAGATATTTCACTTCCTGCACCAAGAAAAATCCAACACTGTGGTCAATAATTGCTCCCCAATATTTCCATTGCAACAGCAGAAATGTTACATCATTTAGTAAACGCAAGCCAATGCAAAAAATGGTCAAGATGAAACAAACCCAAACAAATCATCATTGACATAGGACTTCAGTATATTAAGCTTTAAGTTAGTGCCCAAGACCTTATTGCCAATAAGAAACTGTGATATAATGATCTGCATCAATCAAAGGTAAACATAACACCATACCACAATTTTTACATGATTACTGGCCTAGTAGTCCATCTCTTGAGCTGCAAGCATTCCATACTAGTTAATAAAGGAGAACTTCTGCAACAATAATCTCAAAGAAAGGTGAAATAAATAAATAAATTGTAAGAAAGCATTTGCTTTTGATTTGACAGAGTTATGGGAATTTACTGATTCCCATGTTAGGTTGAATCAAATTCATGGTTTTTGGTGAAATTCCCTTCTTCACCAAGAATGAGCAATTGAAACATATAATCATAAATTTTGTCAATATATAATAGACTGTAAATTCGAAAATGTGGTTTTAATTCAAGGAATCAACATTCTTCACCCAAACATGGGGAATTTCCTTGGAGATGCCCATGGCATGCCAATCGTGGGATTCTTCTTGTGAATAATCAACAAAGTTTATTTGATTGAAAGCAATTAATTTATTGAACAAGGTTAAAGAATGACCCTAGGACCTAATGGTACGTTTGGTTGGAGAGAATAATGAGATAATAGAATTTTTATTCCCTGGGAATAGATATTCCTCCGTTTAGTTACAAATGTAACCGGGAATAAATATTCCCTAAGAATTGTTATTCCCACATACTATTATTATTATTATTATTATTATTATTATTATTATTATGTTGATTATTATTATTACTATTATTATTACGTTTTATTATTATTACATTTTATTATTATTATTATTATTTTTTGTTTTATTATTATTATTACTATTATCATTATTATTATTATTATCATTATTCTCACCCTATTCCTCATACTATTCTACAAACTAAACAATGAAATACTAATTCTCACCTTATTCTATTCTAATAACCAAACATGAGAATAACAATTTTAACTCTATTATCATCTTATTCTATTTCCTGAAATAATTATTCTATTTCCACCTTATTCCATTCTAACAACCAAACGTACCATAATAGTCTGGAATATAGGTGAAGGGAGAAAGCTTTCACATCTGACTAGTATACTAACAATTTGAATCCAGAATGAAGTGCAAGAAATTGAAAACTCTGAACAAGAAAAAGACCATCATTGATTTTTCCAATTGCCTATGTGAGAATATTTTCAATAAAAAATAAAGACCTTTGCAGCCAGAGAGAGATTACAGACGTAAGAGAAATTACATGGTAGAAATTTTGAATTTGAAAATATGTAGTGCTTTCCGCTCCTCTTTTGTCTAATTTCTCTCTCTTTTCCCTCTATTTATTCCTCTTCTTCCTTCTAAATACCCTCTCTCTTCCCTATCCTCCTCATTCTGCATCACATGTACTTCATTCTTTCCAACATCCATTATTTTTACAGCTTCATCAAAGATGTCATAAGGTACCACTGCTGGATACTCGGGGAAATACAGTTGACTCTTCACTACTACTGCACTTATGCAATCCTTTATCATCTCCAAGCACCACTCTGTCCACACCAAAGCCAAATACAGCCATTCCACTTGAAATAGCATTCAGTTATTCTGTCATTTTCATATGTGAACTCTTCTATTTTCCTCAGTAAGTTGACCCAGAGATGCAAATATTGGCAAATACATCTCCATATCAAGCCTCCCCAATTCCAAGATTTCCAAATTTTGATATAATATCACGATAAATTGGCCATTACAGGTTATCATGAAGGGAGTAGAAAGGAGTGGGAAACAAAAATGAGACGATTTTTCCTCACAATGCAATTAAGTAATTTCTATCAACCAAGGAAGGGAGTAGAAAAGAATGGAAATTGAGTAAGTGAAGGGACAGGGAGGTCAAGGGAAGATAAGACAAGAAGAGAACCACAGTTGATATCTTTACTCCATTTTTTCTCTTCAGTAGATAGTTTTTCAAAATAATGTCCAATCAACCTCCATTTCTGTCCCTCAGAATCCCACAAATTTAGGAGGAAAGCAAAGCATGGGTGTCACCACTTGCACGGTGGTATCCCGCTGACTCCTTGCATTTGCAAACTTTTCTCAAGGAAATCACCATAACAGGGGCCAACCAGAAGAAGGATTCCAGTTGCACAGCACCCAAAATATATTTCATAGCATTTAGATTCAGCCAAAAAAGTTTCAAAAAGACTATAAAAGAGGCCTAGAAAAACTCACAAGTGAACCACACAGCTCAAATAAACAAGAGGATCCCCATACATGAAAACCTTCCACACCATAATGTTTCCTCCGAATTTGTATGTGTTTGAATCCTGTGGGGTTCTGGTTTCTATTCTCATCATCATATTGATGATATCCAAGGAACTTATCTGAAGAGTCCTGACAAATGAGATTGAAACAGGAATCAGCCTGATGCAAAAAAGGGTGGAACATCGGTTCTAACAATTCCATTTCTGTCTATCAAAACAAGCGGAAATGTATTGGCAATCGGCATCATCAGTAATTAAAACAATATTCCTAGGGTATCATTTTAGACTTATGGTAATCTTAGGTTAATTTCATTAAAATGTTCTAGATTTTTTTTCTTATTTTAGATTTGGAATTAAGATGTAGAATTATTTGCATTTATCAGAATTCCAGTTAATTGAGGAAACATGTTGGACTTTTTTCTTGTGTAGAATTTGTTGTGCTGTTCTTATTTTTCTTTTTTTTCGGTGCTGAATACAATTTTAGTTCAGTTTTTGAATTTGTCCCAAGTGCAAAGATTCGGTCATATTTTTCACCAATTTCTTCATCTCCTCCAGCCACTATTTTTCACTTTATTAACAAAACACTCCAACCATATCAATTTCCACTCCTTCGTTCTTAATGCCTTGTAATCCTTGCAGCTCGTCTTTGATGTCCAAAAACATCCTCCCACACTCATCCTCTTCTAGGAAGTCGAATTTCCTTAAGATTACATACTTTCAACAAACATAGAACAATATAATTAGATACTTTCACAAGACAAAACATGCAAGTTCCATACACCCTCATTCTTTTTTCACATTCTGATTTCAGCAAAAGATAATGTAGTTTCTAACTCTCATATTGTCGCGAGTCCGACCCATCTGGCATCAACTTAACCCCACCTAGATTATGACCCTGCAAATCATACTTCTAAACTACTCAACACAGGTATCTCAGACTTCCATAAGATAGAATGCAAAATACTCAATAACGATATATCTTCCAATATTTTAACAATTCACAATTCCTAAAATCATCATATAAAAGTCATCAAGAGGAAAAAAAGAAGCTAACGAGTACAAAGATAATCATGAAAACTAGAATGAGTTCTTCCATTGTTTGAAACCTCCAAGAGAAGCATCACTCATTCCACTCTGGTAGAAGAAACAAAAATAATAAGCTGAATGCTCGGCAAGTAAAATCATAATTCAAGAATGAGCATAACAACATAAAATAACTGCACATGAGATACAAATATGATGCAATAGAGTACGAATCTTATGCTATATTCAAGCATCATCGGCCAATATATATCAATCTCCCAATTAGCGGGGACTAAACAACGCATATTATCATACATGTATAAACACAATTGAATATGTTACAACTCAAAATTAATGGTCAATTCACTTGATGGTTCATGCCAAAGATATAAGCAATGACATCATAGCAACAGATCAACAATTCAACCGTCTATTGGAATGAATATGGCCTTATCCAATATAATATACACTAAGGACCCCGGATATTTATTAGTGTCTACACATAATGTTCTTAACACATCCATGATGATAGAAATACCAAAAGAAGCACAACTCAAGAATAACCAAAGGCATGAATAAACTTAAGAAGAACGATGATGTTTTTCCACCAAGTCTAAAATTTCCAAAATTTCCATATGTAAAAATTCTAACCTCCACTTTTGGACTTAACAAGCCTCAAATTAATATTTATGCCAAGATTATTTCTTCCAATATCATGGCCCACACAAATTCTTCTTCAATTTTATCCAACAACAATGTGACAAATTCCAACACTTAAGTAATAATTTATGAGCTTCACTTTAAGGTTACAACACTTATCAACATTTTGATCACAATTAATCCTTAGTTTTGAGCCAAATTATCAAAATGATTAATTGAATCATCATTCTACCTATAAAATAGGATTTCTTCACACCTGATCATTGATTGTATTACAATTTTCTCTACAAATTTTTAATCAAAAAATTCATGGTAATTATCTTTTACATAATTTTTAACAAAACTAGTATTACTATATATTTAAAATGAACATACAGATTCAGATCTCAATCAGTAGTTATGTGACAATATCACTTAAAAGGAGTGTACCAATATTTGCATTTTTTTGCAAATAAAGAGTCTAGGAGGGTCTTTGTGATGGTTTAGGAGCGCATCCAAATTTTCCATGCTCAATTTCCTATTACATTGATCCAAATTGCAGTCTCTAATTGCAAAGGCAATTCTTCATATAGTACTTCTCAAAAACTATTTCTTGCTCTCCCATGTTTGTAGCGGATCTGGCAATTAGTATACATTATGAGTAGGCTTAAAATTCGTAATGAAGAGCACCTAAGCAAAGAGTATAGGAAAAAGCTTTGCTTCAACAGATAATGGATCAAAAGAAAAAATCAAATTTAGCAACACTTGACAAGGTGGTAGTTGGCCTCCTCATAATAACCAAATTTCCTATACTGCAGCAACATGGCGTGCCTTGTTCTCAAAGAAAGTTCCATATTTTTTATATAAAAATTGGATGCATGTACTTCATAGCTCACTTCTATCCTCTGTGAACGTGTAGCTCATAAAAAGAATATGAATGAAAACACGTTTGAGGAAACACCATCAAATCATCACAAAAAATAGTGCAATTGCTAACAAGAAATAACTGATGAACAATGTAGGTTTAAGAACTTCCATTTGCCAGATAAACACCAAATCATATCAAGACCCCTAACGTAAAATAGAGCACTCACCAGGAACTACCTTTGGAGGATCCTCCTTTGCATCAGGTGCACAGAGATATCTTTGGCCCTTATACCAAACCAGCTGGGGTGGCTTGGGCAAATACGAATTCCCCCCCGGCAAATTTATATAAAACCCAATAACATCACCCTCCTTATACCCTTCCTTCCCATACTTCTCCCTCAATGCTTTATGTATCTTACTCCCATCAATATCCCGATAACCAAAACTATTTGCATCATAACCAACCGGTGCTTGCAAATCCCCTTTTTCGGTGGTCCACCCTAATCTCGTATGTCCAGTCTCTCCCAAATACATCAGCTTGATCTCAAAATACCACGCCCCCTCTGTGACCCCCCTCGTTGTCCTAACCATTCTGTATCCCTTACAGCTTCCTGCACTCATCCTATCCTCGCTCAATTCCACTTTCTCTGCCTTATAGATCTTCGAAAGGCAGATTTTCATATCAGGAGAATCATCATTTTTATCAGGAAATCGCGGGGCAGGTCTTATCAACACCTTATCCTCCGGCTTCGGGCCATTATGGTTATTGTTCTTGGTTTTCTTCTTGCCTTTCCGCGACATGGGCTTACTCCACACATTGTTGTTTTTGCTTTTCTTCTTGGACTTCTTACCATTGGAGGCTGTTTTGACCTGGGACTGCGAAGGCTCAGCGGAAGAGGGTTCGAATTCAGACTGTTGTGTAGCTGGAGCTAGTGGGGTTAATAGAGAGAGTCGTTTCTGCTTCTTGGGAGGCGGAACTTCGTCGTCGTCGTCAGAGAGTGCAGTGGGGTCAGGAGACTTGCTAGGGTTTTCAGAAACTTCGAGCTTCTGAAGGTTTTCGGATTGGTCATCTGTGGAGATAGAATCCGAATACATATCTTCAGAATCCAATGACTCTTCTTTGATGGTTCCTGCCTCGAGTTCAGCGTTCGGGCAGTTTGCTGCCGCGGTGATATTTATAAATAACTCGGATACGGACACTTCTCCACCTTTGGCGCCGATGCCAGGGCTTGTTGCGGCATCAATAGTGACGGTACTCAATGTTACCCCGGTCGCTGGTGGCTTGAGCATAATGTCATCGTCCGCATTGATGCTGGCTTCATTGTTTATGTGGCTTGAATTGTCGTCGTTTTCCTCTTCGTCTCTGTACGCAGCTTGGAGCGTGTCCATGAGAGAATGCGAAAGGAGAAACAGAGCGCGAACTCCACAGTCTGGAATTCGAAATCCGTAGATGAACGAAATTCCGCTAATAAGAGTATCACCGCCGATTTGGTTAGGGTTTGTGTTTTGGGAGCAGAATAGACAACGGTGACTAATTTGTATCCCAATAAATTAAAAGGAGTCAGGGATAAATAAAATAAAGTGAAATTATATTACTTAGTTTATTTACGAGTTGTAATAAGCCAGATAATATTACTAAATATTTTAATTAAAGACGGAGTTAAATATAATTCACAATAGCTTTTTCATTTTAATTTCATGTATCTTCTTTTTGATAGAACAATAATAGAAAGTTTTTAATACCTTTAATTACTTTTTTGTTAAAATAGAATAAATTAATCCTGTTTACATTTTTATTTACCTATTTTTTATTTATTTTAATTGTCTTACAATTTATTTTGACAAACATAATTTGAAGGAATATGATTTCTTTTTGCCCAAAAATCTATACCAACAGATATAATAATGAGAATTTTGACTTCGGAGCCTTTCTCGAACCATGTTTGTCAGAATTGGGCTTTCTAGATGGCTTTTTGGCCCATTTTGCACAGAGTCATGCATGAACTTGTCAGCCAACTGGCCCAACCAAGTTTGGAATCCTCTTCCATCAAGATATCCAATGTACTCATTATATGGTTTTAACTAATAGGCATATATTTATGTAATTTGATTATTCAGTGTGCAATACATTTTTGCCTTAGTTTATATCCGATCACTAACTCCTCATATTTATTTTTTTCAACACTCTTTAAAAATAATGTTAAAATACTCCCACTTTCAGATCACATTTCATGTATATTTTTAAAGCCGTCGTTAAAGCTTTCATTCAGTTTCTTATATCCAATGTTAATGTATTTTTTTTATGAAATATGTCGGTCATTTATATCCTAAACTATAAATTTTACCTCTAATAATTTGATAATCTCTTATCATTTTTTAATCGATCCTAAAGATTTTAGCTATTGGGTTGCTTATTTCTAACTGCATGTCATGAAAAAATGATAAGTTCTTGATATCTAGAAGCTTGACAATGTACTCTAACCTCATCATGCTGAATACTTCATTGTTTCCTGACACCAAGGTATGGTTTTTTTAGCTTTAGTTCTATACATTGTTTAATTTTGATGTCTACCCTTAATCATCAAGAAGTCGTGGATCTCGGTTGTTCTCACCCTAGCATTGTATGCCGCATCAGTAAGTCGGCCCTACATGAATGACACGTTCCTCTGTGACCTTTAAATATGTCTTACTTTTAAAAGGCATAAATCTGCTGTTGTGTTTCATAATAAATTTTTTCTATAACAACCTTTATACTATTCCTTACAAACATATAATACATTATAGCTTTCATCGGCAAGGGATTTCCACCATTGTGCATTTTCATCTTCATTTGTCATTTTGACAATTTCTCCTTTAAAACGATAGAAGATCTTAGAAATTTTAACTTTATGTCATATATTTTGTAATTAATTATTTATGTAATGTCATAATATTTCGATTCGAATCTATTGGACCCTCGATCCTAGGTAGTTATTTATGAAGGTAATTAATAAGCTAATTATTATAGATAAATTTAGGCTAAGCGCGTGTTGAAAATAGATAAGTCAAAAAAATATTTTGTTAAATTTTT
>JAOVVI020005392.1:0-16555 GCA_028571085.2 Nepenthes alata
TAGGAATTTTGTTCAAGTTTTATAATTTTAGCGGGTTTTATTATTTTATAAAAGTTCAAAAATATCAAGATTATATATGTTTGTGTATCGGTATGTTTTTATTGAGATGGGCATGAATCAAGCCGCGTATTGGTACACATACTATGTGTGACTTTGGTCGTCTGAGGCCTTGGTGGGTCGATGTATGTGTGGGACCTGGTTGTCCCAAGCCTTAGCGGGTCGATATATGTGTGGGACCATAGTGATCCGAGGCCCTAGCGGGCCGATATGTGATACAATGAAAAGTTGGGTGAATAGTTGTAGGCTTAAAACGTAGTTGATCATGATAAAAAATAGTCAAATAGTTGCAAATCTAAAATGTAACAAATAATGATAAAAGATGGCCAAATAATTGTGTGCCTAAAATGTAGCCAATAATAAAAAAAATGACTGAATAGTTACAAGTATAAAATATAATCGATAATGATAAAAGATAGTTGACTAGTTACAGGCCTAAAATGTAGCAAATAATGATAAAAGACAATCGAGAAGTTATAAGCCTAAAATGTAGCCGATGATGATGTGAGATGGCCCAGAGTTATAGCCTTAAACTGTAACCATTATTTATGCATATGATCTTTGACACCGGATCGCAATTGATTGTGAATATTGTTCCGATGGGATGGTGTGATATGATATATGATTTGAGTATGAGACTATCCTCAAACTTTTAGTGGATTTTCGAACCCCATGAGTTATTTTATATTATTTGTTATGTGATTTCACCACCCCTCTGATTGTTGACGTATATATATATATTTTTTATTTTATATATACTTGTTGAGTTTTAAATATACGTTTTATATTTTCTCCATTCAGAATAAAAGGGTTGGACACCTTGTAGGAGTTGAAATAGATATGATGAGGCATATCATATTGTAGTGAGTATTACATATATTTTGTTGTTGTTGGATTGGTTAGAGCTGTGTATTAGGTTGTATTTTGGATATTTTGTCGAGCGTGATGTGGCCTTGGATATGTATTCGGCAGTTGGATCAATATATTTGATGGTCACATATTGTCTCTTCCTTATGACTATTTGGAACATGACAATTTTTTTGTCGTCCTAATGCTTGTCTAATGAGATCCTATGATTAATTTTTGGATATTATTATTATTATTATTATTATTATTTTAGATGTCAAAATATTTATGGTCTGTTTATTTATATTACACCCGATTTAGAATTTGCTCATCTATTAGTTAAAACTTAATTAATTATTAAATTAACCTATTTAGTTTGAATTCGTTACAACCTGATTCGCGTTTGACGGGTCTACGTGTGTCTAATTTTTATGTAAGTCTCATCTGACTAATTTTTAATTATTTTTATCATATTTTAGAGGAAAGAAAAAGAAAGAAAGAGAAAAAGAGAAAAAGATTAGAGGAAGATATTTAAAATAAATTCAAGTAATACTTTTATAAATTTGAGAATAAGGCAAGTGTATCCCAAATTCATCTTTCTCTTATTATTATTATTTTTAATTTTTATGAGTATTTATTATCTTAAATATCTGTACATGTCATATTTTCATATGTTAAGTATTCATATTTAATATATATAAATTCTCATTCCAATTCTCTATAATTTTTATATTGTTTATATTCTTAATCCATATGCGTTGTGTTTCTCAAATTAATTTATGTATTAAAACTCGTGCATATTTTGAAATCATGTTTAAAATACTTTTGTATGCTTTGATTTTCAAATATGATGCCTCAACGTGTTCTTAATTCTTAAGTATATACTCTATATATCTTAAAATTACTCTAAATTATCTATACATGCTTGACAATTGAAAGAAAATATTTGATTCATAAAAAATTACTAATTTTTCTGTAATTATAGGTGTCAATAGCTCCACATATTTAAAAATTTTATAATATAACTAACTTTACATATTTTACAATTTACATAATTAAGTTTTTACAAAACTTATGATGCATTGCATGACAAGTATTTACATAATTATAAAAAAATTTATAATTTATTTAATGATGATGATATTTTCTTTGGTATGAAAAAATATAAATGATTATTTGTATTTAGTTAGAGTTATTTATTTATTTATAGATGGACCATTATAAAAATTGATAGTGATATATTATAAATGTCTTATTATATTATAGTTATAATCGAGATTAGAACCTATCATTTGTGAATTAAAAAGCAGTGTTTGATCATATTTATAGGGTTATATAAATGACAGCCTAGTTATAGGTCTCGAATAATAGCGAAAGATATTTGATTGTATGAAAATATATATAACGTGAGTTTTAATTATTCGTTTCTTTGTTGGCAAGATTCTACTGATCTTTAATCCATAAGAATTTATATGATTTGAGTATATTTTTAATGACACATTAACAGAGAAAAAACTAAATTGTTAGCCTAAAAATGTATGTATGAATGTTATAGAAATTATATTAATTTACATTTGATCTTGATCATAGTCTTTCTTGTACATTTTAGTATAAATTTTATATTTAATTTTTAACATTTATATACATTATTAAGCAAATAACACACTCTTACTTTTATCTTTACTAATCTTATTCACATTAGCATGCTCAGGGCACACTTACAAGTAGAGAAGTTAACGGAAAGACTGCTTGAGGAAATAGAATTAGGAATTAAAAAATTTAAATGTTATATTTTTATTTCAGAATAGTGACTTTAGAATATTTATTTTACTTCGATTTAATGGTTCTATATTAATTTAGTTATTGTGATATTTTTATCAGTAATGTAGTTAGATTTTGATCTGTCTAATAACAAGTCTAAGATATAATTATTTGTTTACTAAATTTTTGTGTGTGGATATATCTCATTACATATTTTTCAACATCATGACACAATCAGTATTTTTGAACTACTTTTGAGTGTGGTATTTTGGGTTAATAATTAAACTATTTTTTTAATTGGTTGTTGATATTCAACTTGCAGTTCACATCCATTATTCGTTTGAGATTTTAAAATTTTATGTGCAAATTTTTGAGTCTTTAGATTTGAAATTGATGGGAATGGTGAAAATTGGCCGATCTAGTACAAAAATCTATGGACTCGTAGCAAACTTAGAAGACATCCATCCCACAGGCCCAGAAATCGGTCAATGCCTCCATTGACCCAAACAACACCTCACCAGGTCAAATAGTCCAAGCTAGCCATGGCCCAGTTCAGACTGCCAACTACGCCATTCCCTTATACTGAAAATTATCTGTCTTAACCAACCAGAACTTCAAATATTATCGCAGACCACGATCTCTCATTGAATTTTAATTCTCAACTCAATAAATCTCTTATAATGATAACCTCAATATTTGCCGCATACAGTATCTCCTCAGGAAAGGAAGAAATCTTCTTCGACTAATCACGATTACCTTAATTGACGTCTGCAATCCTCATGCCAGCCCAAACAAAGCTGGCAACTGGCAACCAGCATCAAAGCAAGGTTGGGTTGACTAGAAGTTATAAAAGGCCCTTGAGACAGACTCCAAGGGTGTGCTTGCATTGAAGTTTACACCCGTGACTACATTTGCCCTAATACCAACCTCCAAACACTTGCATTTACACTTCATCAAGCCCTCAAATGTCACTCCCAAAAACTCTCAAGAGACTATACTTTGTCTGCAGAGTCTCTCGAGAATCACTTCATAATTCTCGTCTCCCCGACAGCAGAGCCGCTCCTCACGGGCGCACCCCAGGATAAGCCAGTCCACGGCGAGCACAACATCCAAGTTAAACTCAAAAGATCCACTTTCTTGTGTCATCATTCATATACTTTTATCTCCGTATCTTTCATCTCCAAAGAAGGATTACCGACTTGAGCGTCAGATGATATACCAGAGAGCGAATTTTACTAATCCTCTAATCTCTTATTCTTGGGTTGTGGTGTTTAGAATTCAGGTTAAGGAGTATGGAGATCGGATTTGCTGTAGTTCGACCCAATAATCGGGCAATACTCTAATTCGTTAATAACTCAAATTCAGAACACATTTAAAATAAATTAAAATAATAACCGAATTAATATAATATGAAATAAACTTTTTCTGGGGATCGGGAACATTACATGTAATAGCCAGCTACAGATATGTTTAAAAATTTACGTAATTTTTCAGCAATTAAATTTATTACATTTATAATATTCTAGTCATTACACTGTCGATTTTATCGAATTTAGCAAGACAATTATAAAAAATGTGTAATAGATTGTAAGAAGGTATCAATTGCATGGGGTTAAGTGAAAAAATGGCATTATTATGTGAAAAATAATTTGTTGAAATGTAATTTGAGATCTATTTTTAAATTTTAATTTGAAGTAATGTGAGTGAGAATTAATTAATTATTGTACTCGTATTGGGTTCCAAGCCCTTAATCTACACCTACAATAAACTTGACCAGCATCATTAAATTAACCTAAACCTGATCCAAAAATTGTGTTAATTGCTACGTACTAAAAGTTTGAGTGCTGTGGAAACAATTAAATGCTAAAACTGGATAAAATGATGTAAATAAAAATTTCTGTTATTTAATTTTATAAAAATAGATATTTTCTGTTGTTTAATTTGCTCATTTTTAAGGGTTTTTTTATACATGAAGTCTGCTTATTTAAACTAATATTAATCGTTAGCCTGTCGATAAAGATCAACAAGAACAGGTCTGAATTTAATGGAGTGAAATGGGAAAATTATCAAATTTATTTATGATATGGTTTTCAATCAATTTGGGCAATCAAAAAAATGCTATAATACACATAATTACTTTTACATATGTTAAATTTGGTATATTATTAATATGTATGATTATTCTATCTTAAATTATTAATTAATACCATAAAATTTCATAATAATGATAATATATGGTATATATTTTTCTTATTCAACATCTAAGGGATACCTGATAGAATAATATTTCAATAAAAATTACTAAAATGTGGTTATATAAACTCATTTTTTTATTACTTATACCATGTAAATTTCTTTAACTAAATTCTCAAAGATTAAATCTGCTATAATAACTAAATTTTGTTATTTTAGTTGATTTAATATAAGATTTTTTGAGAATAGAAATAGCTAATTTTAAATTTTAATGGGTATATATCTTTTATTCAATCATATCTAAGCCATATTTTTCACATATAATTTGTTTTATTTATATTTTATATATCTGAATCTATTTAGAGTCTTTTATTATCTTATCATTTATAAGTATTGTTTATAAATATTTACCATATTAACTCTACTTGTTTCTTGGCTAATTTTGCTCATTGATAAATAAGTTTTTTTGCCTCTATAATATTTAGTTTTATATATATTATTTAATTTTTTAAAATATTTTTATCTGTAAATTATAACAAGATTGATAATTAAATACAGATATGAATTTTTATAATTTTTAAACAAGACTTTTAATATTACATGTATATTAAATTAAAATATGATATAACGTGTATGTATAATACTAAATTATGATAAATTAATTAAAATATTTATAAATGACAATAAAAAATAAGAATAAAGATATAAAATTTTACATTTTTTTGTGAACACAGTCGAAATATGTATTTAATGGCTGACATGAACATCTTTCACATTCATTTGGAATTGACAAAACCTTAAAAGCTTCCCCAGTCCTCAGCGTTGGATATCCCCTTTGCCTGATCTTCTTCAGTCGCTACTGTCCATCA
Organism: Nepenthes alata; assembly: GCA_028571085.2. Taxonomy (NCBI): domain Eukaryota; kingdom Viridiplantae; phylum Streptophyta; class Magnoliopsida; order Caryophyllales; family Nepenthaceae; genus Nepenthes; species Nepenthes alata. The sequence continues at coordinate 5,727 of JAOVVI020005392.1, forward strand.
TTTCGCGTCAATCCGTCATCTTCCCTCTTTTTTATTTTTTATTTTTTTTAAAAAAAAGACAGTTAAATTCCTCAATTGAAATTTAAGTGTTTTAGATATTCACTTAATAATAAATTTAATAATATTGATTATTTTTTTACCTAACAAGAAATTATGAAATAAAAATAAAATATAATTTAAATTAGAAGACCTAATTGTTTTGAATTGGTGAGATTTGACGATGGAATTCCAAAATTTGCTGTGTTCCCCATTTCTCTCTTTTCCACATCTCAGTTTTTGGAAGTGCATTCAAAATTTTAAGTAAATAAATAATAAGAAAATAAAAAATAAATTAAAATAAATAAAAATTTATTATTTTAAATATATAACTTTTTATATTTTTATAGCATTCTTCGTATAACTATGGTATGCTATTTTTCTTTATTTTTGATACATTTTAAATTCGGGTTATTGACGGATTAAGGTGTCGCTTCACCTTAAGGTCGAATTGAAGTTGGTCCAATTTTTGTACTCCTCGGTTTGGATCTTCCATATCGCAAATCAAAAATCAGACATTAAAACATTGACGGGACTTAATCTTTAATTTATCTTTCAACACTCAAATTTGTAATCTTCCTTAAGAGATAAAAGATATAGGGATAAAAGTATATGAGTGATAATGTAAGAAAGAAATTTTTTACTCTAAATCAGAGGTTACGCTCGATATGAAGCGGCTTTTATGATGGTACATTTGTGGGGAGTGGCTTTGATGTTTAGGAGGTGAGGATTGTAAGAAAATTTTTACGAAACTTTGTGGTTAGAGTGTAACCTCTTGAGAGCTCTACAAAAGTAACGTTTGATGGTTTATTTTGGTGCGAATACAAGCATTTGAGGGCTAGTATTAGCATTAACGTAGGCGTCGATGCAAGCATGGCCTTACAATTTGTCTCAAAGGCTTTTTATAGCCACTGGCTAGCTTAGTCTTATTTGGACGCCAAGACTGGTTGCCAATTGCCTTCATAAATTTAGGGGACTGACATGAGAATTGCAGGTGCCGATTAAGGCAATCGTGATCTGTCGAAGGGGATTCATTCTTTCTTTGAGGAGATACTGTACGCAGCAAATATTTGGGATATCATTATGGGGGATTTACTGAGTTAGGAGTTATCATTCTTGGAGAGATCATTATTTGGGACAATATTCAGGGTGTTGGCTAGTTAAGGCAGATAATCTTTAGTGCGTAGGAATGGTGTTGTGGGTTGTTTGGAATGGGCCATGGCCGGCTTGAGCCGTCTGGCCAGCTCAAGTATCGTTTTGATCAACGAAAGTATTAATCGGCCTCTGGACCTGTGGGACAGATGCCTCTTGGGCCTGTTGTCAAGTCCATGGATTCTATATTGGGTCAGCCCATTTCTACTGTCCCCATCATTAGTCTTGAATGCCTGAAGGTTTAAATGTTTAACCCCGATATATTCATGACAGGATGTGACATGTCTCATCATCAGATTCCCTTCTTTACTATTTTTGGCGTGATCCTTCTGCACCCATGATTTTCTATAGATTTGTTGGGATGGGAGATCTTTGGCGTTTAGTGCCCCTTTGATTCCTTCGTGCGCTATCTATTGAGGGCTTGTTGTGCCCATTTGCATCACATTTTGCCTCTATCAATGAAGTGGCATGGGATCCCAAAATCGCCATGAAGTTTGAGTTCCTAGCTACCAAGATTGGTGGGAGTTCGTCTCCGATGTTTGGAAGTGTCATCTTGGGATGAACTAGCGGTCTACTTTGATCACATCTTTTTTCCTAGGGAGTCTCTTTGGTCACCCCTTTTTGTGTACGTTGTAGAGTCATGCCCACCGCTATTTCTGAGTGAGGTGAGACTTTTCTTTTGCCTTACCTTCACCTTGGGTGGTGGTTGGCCTTCAAAACGGGCTGCTACTTGAGCTTTTGTTATCTCTGCAGCCTTATTTTGCTGCTGGAAGTGTTGATGGCGAATTCCTGAGTTTGAGGCTATTTCCTCCTTATGTAGGGTGAGGCTTTCATTACCCTTTGACTCCCTCTGGATAGCAGTCTCTTCTCGTGATGAGCCTCTGCTCTGACTCCTGTCATGTTGTTTTCGGAGGCCGCACTTTATTGTTATGCCAAACTCATGCCAGTCTCTTGCCTGGGCTTCTTCCGCTGTTTGCCAATCTAATAGTTTTTGTGCTTGAGTTCCATACATTCCTTTCTCTTTGTCACTTTCTTTTTGTTGTATGTCGCCCGACCGGACGTGCTATATGTTCTAGGTCACATAGGCCACTCCGAATCGACAGACAGACGACTTCGATCACAAAGATAATGCAACTTTATAGCAGGCCCAAGCCGGTGAGCCAACCGACCATATTACTCTAGACCTCGGAGATCTAGAGATATGTATGCAGATAGGGGACACAATTGTCGGGCCCCTGTAAGGCTGGCTAACCACCTTCATTCGTCAAAACTCTGACGCTTTTGCATAAACTTTGGCTGATATGATTAAAATTTTGACCGAAATGATGGTCCACAAGTTAGGTCTCGATCTAAACCATTGGCTCGTCCACAAAAGCGGAGAAACCAGCCTGTCAAAAAACTCATCACCATCCACGAGGAAATAAAGAAACTTTTCAAAGTCGGCTTCATCAGGGAGGTCAAATACTTGGACTGATTCTCCAATGTGGTACTTGTCAAGAAAAGTAATGAGAAGTGGTGGATGTGCGTTAACTTTACCGATGTGAATAACACGTGTCTGAAGGACAACTTCTCGCTGCCCAGAATCGACCTACTCGTCGACACTCCTTCAGGCATGAATTGCTAATTTTATGGATACATATTCTTGCTAGAATCGGATTTGAATGAATCTCGAGGATAAAAAAATATACCTCCTTCGTGACAAATCAATGGACGTATTGCTACCAAGCTACACCATTCGGGCTAAAGAACGCAGGAGTCATTTACTAATGAATCGAGAATAAAATGTTTGAAACCTAGATTGGCCGAAACATGAAAGTGTACGTAGATGACATACTCGTCAAAAGTAAAATCATCGACGACCATATCCGTGACCTAAGTGAGGCTTTTGTGGTACTCCAGGTGCACCAGATGAAATTGAACCTGGCCAAATGAGTCTTCATAGTGTCATCAGGAAAATTCAAGGTTTCATCAATTTTCAACGGGGGATCAAAATCAACCCCGAAAAGATAAAGGATATCATGGATATGATCTCACCGCGAAACATGAAAGTGTCCAGAGGTTGACTGAAATGCTTATGGCACTCTCCCACTTCCTAGCTAAATTCGGGGACAAATATCTTCCTTTCTTCAAAGCCTTGAGAGGAACTGATGCGAATGGCTTTTAGTGGACGGCCAGCTATCAGGCCACCTTTGAGGAACTAAACGATACCTGGATAGTCCCTCTCTCCTGGAGTTACCAAGAGAAGGCGAGAAGTTGTATATCTACTTGGCAGTTTCAGAAGTGGCACTAAGCTCCACTTTAATCCAATAGGAGTCTAACGTACGACAGCTGGTCTATTACGTCAGTAAGGCCTTGATAGGCATTGAGACCCACTGCATGCTCGCCGAGATGGTTGCACTGGCCATCGTCTATTCAGCTAAAAAATTACGATCCTACTTCCAGGCACATCAAATAGTTGTCTTGATCGATTAACCATTGAAGGAGATTCTATAGAAGACAGATATGTGAGGACGGTTAGTCAAGTGGGAAATTAAATTGGGCAAGTTTGACGTAGAATTCACACCCAGGGCGACTGTAAATGGTTAGACCTTGATGGATTTCATTGTTGAGACCACAACCTTAGTTTTGAACATTGGTCACCCCTACGGTGCCGACCACAAGTCTAAGGTGCTGGACTGGACCCTCCATGGGGATAGGTCATCAACTCACTTCGGCAGTGGAGCTGGAGTAATGATGAGGACCCCTGATAGATTGGAGGTGAAATAATCGTTAAAGCTCGGGTACCCGGCTATCAACAACATGGCCCAATACGAAACCCTATTCACCGGATTGCGACTTGCAAAGGAATATTTGGCAAGACACATAACTATCTATAATGACTTAGAGCTAATTGTCAATCAAATTAGCAGAAGATTTGAGATGTCGAGCCCACTGCTCACAAAATACCTCGCTAAAATAAGGAATATGACCTAGAAATTTGACAAGGTTGAGATGGTACACATTTCGGGGGTGGACAGTTGGAAATTCGACCAGCTTACAAGGGCAATTGCAGCTGAATGCCCCGAATAGTATTCCAGGGACATGCGGAAGGTTCTGACCTCTCCAAATATAGAAGAACCCAAGGTGCTACAAGACTCCGATAGCAAAAGCTGGATGCCACTCTATTGGAGGTATAGTATGAACGAATCCTTGCCAGAGAACTCGGACAATGCTAAATGCGTAAACAAGATGATCGACTAGTATACCATTGTGGATAGAAGGTTGTACCGTTGAGGATACTCCACTCTATACTTACGATGCCTCATACCTGAGAAAGCCGACTACATGTTAAGTGAGGAGCCCCTCGGTATCCATGGGTCACATGTCGAGGATAAAAACCTCACCTTCAAGATAATGCATCAAGGCTATTATTGGCCGATGATGAAACGAGATGCCATGGACTTCGTGAAGAAGTACAAAAATCACCAAATCCATGGCAACATGCTCCATCAGATGCTCATTAAGCTAAGGACCCTTCAGGCCCACTAGCCATTCGCGCAGTGGGGGTTCGACATTTCTTACTCATTTACCATCGCGTCCTGGTAAAGAATGTTCATCGTAGTAGGTATCGACTACTTTACGAATTGGTCAAAGCCTCCCTATTGGCCCGAATCACCTAACAAAATGCCATGGAGTTTGTTTGGTAGAATATTGTTTGTAGATTTAGGGTTTTCAAGGTTATAGTATCGATAGTGGAACCCAATTTACTTGCAAGCACTTTACCAAATATTGTACAAGGTTGGGCATCCAATTGGTCTACACTTTAATTTACTACCCGCAAGTAAACGGGTAGGTAGAGGTTACCAATGGAACCCTACTACATGGGTTGAAGACCAAGTTAGAAGATGTTGGGGGCTTTTGGGCGGACGAGCTACCCTCTATGTTATGGTTATACTGGACGACACCAAAGGAGTTGGCATGTGAGACGCCTTTCAATTTGTTATATGGAATCAAAGCCGCCATCCTAGTCAAAATCGGATTATCCAATCTCCAGGTCGAGGGATTCGATCCACTTAGTAACTCTTAACGACTTAGGGAACACTTTGACCTACTCGAATAGGCATGGGATATGGCCAAGATGTACATAACTGCCTATTAGCAGCGGATCACCCGATACTACAACAAAAGAGTGAATACTCGATAGTTTGAAGTGGGGGACATGGCCTTACAAAGTATAGAAGTCACGAGTAAGAACACTAACAGGAGTAAGCTCTCCCCATACTGGGAAGACCTATTTCTCATTTTGGCTGTCTTGTAAAATGGGGCATACAAGATTTGAACTCATAACGGTAAATTGGTCGCAAGACTGTAAAACATCATCCACCTGAAGAATACTACGAGTAAAACTCTATTGAGGCCAAGTAGGTCCTGCATACATTTTTTAGCATGTTTGTAAAGGTGTTTCATGTTTAATAAAACAATATGTTTGCTTGTGTATTATTTATTTTTAATTACCATTTCTTATTTGTTTGACAATATGAATGCTTATATGACGTTGCATGAATTCGAGTAACCTAAGCTGCCCCTAAGTCAGACGAATTTTCATTCGCCCATTGCTAAACCTCGGCCCGCTCCGAGCGGTCCACTCGTAGTCAAATTTGAACCTCGACATTGTATCGAGCAGTCTACATGCGGTCAAATTTCAACCTCAATCCCACACCAATCGGCTCACATGGGGTCAAATTTGAACATCAAACTCACACAGAGTGGCCCATATGTTGTTAAATTTGAATCTTGGATCTGCATCGAGAGGCCCATACATGATCGAGTTTGATCCTCAGTCCCACACTGCGCAACCTACGCACAGCCGGATATCAAAACCTTAGAGGTTTTCAGTATGCATGCGACGACTCCCCCAATAGGGACGAGCACTATTAGTCGACGATGGTTAATAAGTTAGGATCTAACGTGGTTACATGCGGACGACAGCCCTAACTTTTCCAAAAATACCTTGCTACGACATCAACCACACTTCGCTGACAAATAATGGTACGTAAAGTCGTACAAAAGTTCAAAGATCTTGACAACAATTGAAAAAATCCTCATTTATCAATTAAAAAAAAATACTGTATAGATGGTGCTATGTACACATAAAAAAAGAAAACAAGGGGGAAGGAAAAGGAAAAGAGGAAGGTGGCCCTAAAACTGGGGGCTAGCCGGAGGATGTGATGAGGGCCCCTCCCCGTTAGCAAAGTTAATCAAGTCAGACCGGCGTCAGGCAACCCTATTCCTTTGGTCAAAGATGTCGGCAAGGAAGGCGGGGTCGAAAAGGGAAGTGATCTGCTGGCATAGGTGAATACCATCCATGAATCTCGCGTTCAGAATCTGGCCCACCTCCTTCGAGCTAAATCAAGTTGTCAACTCCACTCCAAGTCTGATATTTTCACTCTAGAGGGTAGTGTGATCCTGCTTGGGCTTATGCAAGACGTCCCTAGACCACTGCAGCTTCCCCATGTTCTCGAAAAGCTGAAACTCAAGACTCAAGACATGATCGCAATATTGTCGAACCTCGGAGCCAGCGGCATCCACTCGGCCCTGCATGCCCTCCATCACACTCAAGTGAATCATCATCTACGTCTAACTGTGGACCTCTGCTTTTTCGAGCACCTGGATCCATGACGCATCAATTATTATTATTTTTTAAGACCAAATAAACCTTTAGCATCCCATGATTTTAGAACATCCATTTTTCTATGGAGAAGAAATACAATAAAAAAAATACCACAAGTTCACAAATGCAACCGTTAGAACAATTTGAAACAACACTATGACTTTTACAATATGAATTTTGATTCGAATCATTTATTAAGTTTTTGATAACTGAAAAAATTAAATCAAGTCAGACTGATACAAACATACATAAATATATCATCTCTCTTATACTTTAATTGATTTGGCCTATTTGTTCTACTTTAAATCAATAGTATTATAGTAACAAGGAACATAGGTTTCTTATAATTTGAACTAATAAATTATGGCCGGATATAAATTTATTCTAATTTGTCTTATATTCATTAAATTTTTTTCTTTCACACAGTTTATATCGGTTGAGCTTAAAAGGATATTAATTTAAGAAATTATTTATAAAAATAAGTATATGAAGGAGATGCCCGTAACCTTGCCTAATATGATGGGGTTGCCACGCTCATTGCTCATTGATCAATCAATCTAAAAAAATTATTTTTTAAAAATATAAAATAGTATAATTTTTATTATTTATTTTTTATAATATAAATATTCAGATATTATAACATTTTCAAAATACATTATTAAAAAGATTTATATATTATATTATTTTAAAATATTAATTATCGTTGATCAGTCTTGTACGCATTACTGGCGACTGTGGATGGCAGCCCCCCCTCTCATCTGCTATTATTACAGCCTTTGGAAAGGTTTCACAAGCAAGTAGACCAAAATATTTGCAGTTATTTACCAAAAAAATTGTCCATATTTTTCTCAAAAATTATATAGTATTTCAGAATATTTTACAAAAGAAAATAATATTTATCCCTTTCTATTACAATACATCTATAATCTAATATTTATATATAAAGTCTATGTTATTAATTTTTTTATTTTAAAGTCAAATAATCATCAAATATAGAGAATATGTTATAGATAAGTTATAAACAACCGGGCAAGTAGCATTACTATTTTTGAAAATTTTATTACTTATTTCACCCATTTATTAGAATCTCATTTTATTTCTCCATATTTTGAGTTTATTTAATTTTTTTTTTTGGATTCTTTAATAGAGTAAGTTGTACTACTGTTAATAGGTGAGACATCTGACAATGCCATTTAAAGAATATAACGATGAATCTAGGAAACTTCTATAACTATCTCAACGTTGCTTTCAAACTCAAATTGAAAAAAATCTTAGGATAAGAAATTTAATTGTACTAATTGATATGTCTAAGAATTTGGATTATTATATAAATTAGAGAGCCGTTTGATTTTCTCCAAGTTGTCAAATTGCAGTGGGTCTAGTATTCATCACGTCAAACCTGAGTCCTGTATATCAATACTAATAAATAGGAGGTCAGAGGATGGTAGTAACTCGCTCCCCAATATATCTTCCGACGTTTAAATTAAAAAATTTTCTGTAAGAAAAGAAAGACGGAGAATGCAAAGTACACTGGTGCATAGGTGAGACGATTGAGTGTTTGAGTGTGCCTGACTAAAGGCAATTTCGAGATGTGAAAAATTGAGCTCCACTGAGTATGCCCGACCAAGGTTGGCTTTGCGAGGTGGAGAACTGGGCTTTTACTAAGTGCACCCAACCAAGGGTGATTTTAATAGATGAATGATTGAGCTCCATAAAGCGTATTCGGTCAGGGGACGGTTTAGAGATATAGAGGGTTGGGGTCCTACTAGGTGCACACGATCAGGGAGCGGTTTTGAAATAGATGTGCTCATGGGAGAGCGACTGTATAGAGATGGAAGGAATTCCTAAGCGATGATAATGGAAAGAGGAACACTCACTAAACTCATCCTCGACTACTACTGACGAGGGCTTCCTATGCCTAGCTACATGAACCGTTTTCGCCGTCTTGATAATGTGAGAGTTTGGAGAAAACGCAGCGCCTATACAGTTGCAAGTCTGGATCGAAGGGCTACTTCGAAAGTCGGGAGTGCTTCTGCTTTGTTGGGGTAACCCCTTTGAGCTAAGAAAGGAAGTGTGCGGGTGAGCATATTCCATCGACCCATTTTTCCTCTGTTTAGCTCTCTCCTCTCTTACTTGGTTCTTCTCTTTGGAACCTTCTCCTTTGTTCCGCTCCCTATTTTCTTTTGGAGGAAAGATGGTATACGTAAAGTGCTGCAAAGCTTACTTCAGGGCGCATGGCTGGCAATGGTTGTTCACGGATATTCACTGTGCTATCCCAACGAGCGTGGGTGCCTGTCGAGAATATTCGCTGAATCATAGCTGCCAATCTGAGACAACACATGATCAAGGATAATATTTTAGAAATATTTGTTAAATTTCTGGAGGGTTGTCGTGGTTGTATTGTAATAAATTCTCCTTGCTGGCCTGTGCTTGATTGCAAGAGTCGCGTGCTGGTAGGGACATGTGGGCCTACCTTATGATCTGAAGTCACTGAACTACGAGCCTTCTCTAGGTCGAGTTACATGGACTTCTCGGTGGTCTCCCAGGACCTTACCCTAAGCTTTGAAGGACTCATTGACGAGCCATCAATCTACTATACTTTGAACTTTGGGTTGGCCCATAATATCATACCTATCACTAATCATATAAATTATCCAAATCTAAACCAAACCATATTGTTTTGGTATGAACCGCCATTGATGTTATGACAATTTAGTTGTTATATAATTTAATGTCGAACTAATTTAAACGTATAGTTTAAAAAATGAGTACTGATAATTTCATTAACTGACAATAATGATATAATAATTGTAATGTACTGCATAATTTCTCGGACGAGGGAGACGAGACGAGAAGGGACAAGATGAAGGGCAGAAAGAAGTCAGATGTTTGCGTGCAATTGAGATTTCCTTCTCATTATTGCAAGCCCCCCGGCCCCCCCTGTCCAATTGTACACTTGTTTTTTTATTTCTCTTCTGTTCACCTACTTTTTTTAAATAAATAAGTAAATTAATTAAATTAAATTAAACTGCCCCTTTTGTTCCTGCTTTCATACTTAAAAAATGTTAGATTATTAAAATATTAAATTATTAGGTTGTTATTTATATTTTTAGTACAACTGGAGTAATTAGTTTAATGAGGGCTTTTTTATGATTTTATTAAAGAATTAAAATAATAAAGTGGTATTTTAAATATTTTCAGTATGCGTGGAGTAAATTAAAGGGTGGTTTGATGATAACGGCTTTGTGATATATATATATAGTTTAATACTAAATAAGTTTTTTGAAAAGGACGGTTGTAGTGGGTCAACCCAAAAGGGTAGATGGCTTAAAATCTATCGTGATCCGAATTCTTTCGGAACTGTTAACGCTACCGTTGATAAGAGAAACGTCCAAAGTAGGCCGGATGTAGCCCAAAATGAATGCGACTAGATCGAAATTGATCTACGCGCACATTCTGAATCACAAAGGTCATCTGCCTTAATTCTCCGCAACTCCAATAATGGTAACTGTAATATCTTGAATATTTTTAGAGTTTATAATTTTATAAAAATAAATTATTTAAATAATTTTGATAATTATGTAATTATTTGAATAATTATTTTGGGTATTAAACCTTGTGATTAGGCTTAGATATTCAAGCTAACGACCCAAGCTCGGATCCCCGAACCCGACCCGAACCGTCACGGTAAAATCTCAAATCATCAATTACACGTCATCAAGCAACTTAAATAAACTCAATTCTGTCATTAACACATTCAATAATCAATCATAAATATATTATTAAATAAATATCCATAATATCGGTAATAAATTTTTTGAAAGAAAAAAATAACAATATCCATAATGTCAATTCCACGTAATTAAAACTCTAGTAAATACCCAACCACAACAAAATCTCAGATATTTATCATTGAAGTATCAATCTCTGATATCACCTCTGAAAAAGCACGTTTCGGTGCTCACGTGTTTCGACCCCGTTACAAGTATAG
>JAOVVI020005393.1:2893-16555 GCA_028571085.2 Nepenthes alata
GACTTATTAAGCTATTACAAACAAAATTAGAGTCCAAGGATGTGAAATATTGGGTTAGAATGGTCAAAATGGGTCCCGGATGGCAAAAATGAGAAGCTAGCTTGTTGCAGGCTTGACGAGAGCCTGACTCATGCCCGAGGTGCCACCCAGGCACAAACAACTAGAATTCTCATGCCCGAGGAGCGATCGAGGCATGGCCTGGGCACGAAAAATAGAACATGCTCGCCTGAGGAGTGCCCGATGGAAGCTCGAGCGCATCCCTTTGGGTCTTTAGGCACTCGACGAGCGCTCGAGCATTGATCAAGTGCCGATACGCGTATAAAAATGTGTCTGCATTTGCAACAGTCATTTTAACACAAAGAAAGGAGGGAGGAGAGGGAGAGAACGCGTGGAGAAGAGAGAGGAGGAGGAAAAGAGACTCCCGGGTTCGATTTCGGCTTCGAGCTAATTGGAGAAATCGTAGATTAGGTCGAGGCAAGTGCGCCCATACTCTTTTCTTCCATTTTTCTTAATTTTTGTTTGATCCTCTTTGGGTATTATTGTCCCGATACCCAACCCATCAATATATTTGTGATGCTCATAGTTTAATTATGCATATATATGAATTTTATTTCCGAATTTGAGGATTTATATCAATTTTGGCATATAAAGCCTAACCCTGTGCTCGGGTGGTTTCGGCCCCCTATTTTTGGGGCTTTTACATAAATTGAAACTAGAATATCATTACCCATATCCTAGTATAATTTATTTATCGTTTGATACCCAATTTTCCCTCTGATTTGTCTGGTTTGGCCTTGCCAAACCCTAGCCTATGCCTAGCTCGGGATTCACCCCTTTCCCTTTGATTATATGTTAAATTGACACCGAATTATGAATTATCATGTTCTAATTATACATATACCACAGCCGGGCGTCCGATTTCATAAGTATCGACCCATTCGTGATGTTTGGACACTCTAAAACGTCCATATTACTGTTCATCCGAGGACAATTAGGAATTTTGCATGCTTCCCTCGTAATTAATTGTAATGTAAGCTATGTCTAATTGTATATGTCCAATTATAAGTGTGAGATCCTAACCCTAGAATATGATAATTATGAAATAATTATGTGGATAAAAATCATGTTTGGGTTTAAGTATAGTGAAAAATTTAATACCGATGCATAAAAGAGACAAAATGGGCCAAAATAGGAGGGGCACTCGATGGGCGCTCGAGTGCCATTTTGCGAATACGGTCACCTCAGGCGAGGCGGGAGCGAGGTAGGGCTACGACGGTAGCGCTTGAGCAGAGCTCGATCGCCAACCCAGGCGCACATTTGCGAGAAACAGCGCTCGCTGGTTGCTTAATGGGAACTCAAGCACTGGTCATGGGGGCAGCACGTGACCCCTTTCCTCTGCAATTTAAAAGTGGAATGGGAGGAGAGAGAGGGGCCAGCCTTGACAGAACCATGAAGAAGAACGAGAGGAAGGAGAAGGAGGAAGAAGAAAAAAAAGGAAAAATCCAGATGTTTCATTCTGATTCGGGTAAAGATAACAGTAGGTCAGACTTAGGCAAGCGTACTCCGGATGTAATTTACTATTTTTATAGTGTTTTAATATATCTAAAGTTGTATTTATGATCTAAAATAGCGTTTCTCCATTATCTGTATAAATAAAGTCTGTTTTTGTAAATTATTCGGAAAGATTTCATGTTTATCTGCATGTGTGACAATATATAGCTTCGATTTCATGAAAAATCATGTATTTGGTACTCGATTTATGTCTAAAAGTTTGACCAAAATCCTAGATACGAAAATCAAAGATTTAGTGCTTTAAATCCATAATTTCTGATTTGTAAAAGTTATTTTGTAAAAGAATACAGCCCGTATTATAAATTACATCTAAATAATTTATACGGAACCTCATTGTTAAGTTTATGTAGATTTCTGAAGCATTCTAAAGGATTAACAATGAAATCCTAACTAATTTCTAAATTTTAATGAGTTATAAGTTAAGAAAACGAGAAGAAAATTGTTTCTGATTCTGTCAATTAGGACCCAAGACTAATATACGGTCATGTGAGGTTCTCCGACATGCCTTAGGATATTACGGTGGTAATCGAGGATAACTCCGTTCATAGAGTTATACGTGATCTGCCCTTCCTCGGGGCGTTATTGGAGCTTATTCTAGAGGTTATAAATCCCTTATTTGCTTTGAATATGTGCCCAAAAACACAATCAGTCCCTATTTTCATCACAGTTCCTGGCCTTAAATTGTGTAGTAAAAATATAATCTATCCTCGATTATTTACCCCGTCGGCTAGTAGGGTATGCTAGTTGGGTCCCTAAGATATTGAACTAGAGGTTTCTGAGGAAAACAAATGAGATTTGGAACTGTGTTACGAACCCTGAAGCATATTTAAGTAGAATCATACTTTATTCTTATTTTTATGTACTGCTTCTATTCATTTGATCTGATATTAATGTGTTTTTCTACTCTAGCATATTTATGTTATAGCCTGAAAGTATGATTTATGATTTTTAAGACCTGTTTATATGGAAACTGTGCTTTCCTCATGAATTATGTTTATGTTTCTATTTTCCTGGCATTTCTATGATCTTCTACATTTATGTTCTGCTAATATTTTCGTAATTATGATTTTATCGCATTTATACTTTAAATGCAACTGCACCCGCTTTACTGTATTATATTCTGCATTAGCGCATTATATTTTGTACGTTTTAGTACAATACTGGATTTTGACTCACTATTTTATTTTTTCTCCTCCAGATAAGGATATAGAGAAGATACTAAATGATCAAACCTAGCTAGAGCTAGCAAGAAAGAGCTAGAGCCTTAGAGTTTCTAAAGACTTTTGACTGCGATAATATTATTGTAAATATCTGAATCTTGAAGGAGGATTATGTATAAATGGTTATGATATGTATTATATTCTATCATAACTGTATTTATACTTTTATAGGTTTCTGTTAAGGATATAGATACTTCTGCTATATATTTTTTGATTTTGGTAGAGGTCCTAGGTGGCATCTATTATGTAATTCTGGTATAATAATTAGGATTGTTAAAATATGCCATGGAGAGCATCTGCAATCTTGTGTATGTGTATTATAAGATGTGAATTATGATACTTGGTTAGTCGTGTGCTTGTAATGGTCCTCTAATTGTGTTGTGGTCATAAGTCTGAGGTTTGGATAACGAGTATGTTCTATACAGGATATTTATTACAATATGTATTTTATTTTTCGTCTAATTTTAGATAGAATTCTGTCAAAATTTCTACATAATTTAATAATTTAAATTTATAGATTTTGTTTTGTATCTATCTGATGGATGGTCTTATGAGAATTAGGATTCGTTCCGTCATAATAAGCCCCGAAAAAATGTGTTTGTATTCCATTGTGAAAGAAATGTGTTTCGGAGACCTAGAAAGTGATAATTGACTAATGATGGTAAGAAATCCTGATCTTTCCTATGAATTATGATGACCATGCATTCAATTAACTTGTGAAAAGGTTTAAGTCTGAAGGAAAGATAATAATTACATATATGTTCGGAGGGAAGCCCATAATGTGTTATGTGATCAATTGTTCTCCTAGATGAAGATATTATGAATCGAATTGTGGTGGACTTTCCCTCAAATGAATAAGAAACCATGAAACTAGGACCACGAATTTATGTCATGAAGGGTAATATCTCTTGGCCCGCCATTAGTGTTACAATATAGACTCAAAAATTATCCTAGCCACGTATTGTAATGGGTAATACTCTTGGTAAGCCTTAGGATGTTACTGTGAAAGGACGAGGACTGCCTCTAGACCCCGGGAGAACATGTGAGGGCCTTATGTTATCGGCCCATCTATAGGCATGATATGTAGATGGCCCGCCTCTGAGTCGATAATAGGAACTTGTGACCTTAGACCATATGAGGTATCATAATCCTTTCCTCATTCTCCTGTACATTTGGTTAGTAAGACTTACTAATCCTGATTCGCAAAGATGAATAATTATGCATAAATTATATCCCAAAGAGAAATAAATTATATTCTAAAGCATAATCGAAAAGTATATTGATCATGTTCTTGTTTATATGTCCTTTTTCGTGATTATATATATCCTTCATTGCTTAACCTTGCTTATATTGCCTACGATTTTGAATATAATTCACTTGCTGAACATTTGGCTCACCATTGCTGCTTCTCATTGCTTTCAGATTAGTACAACCCTGTTATGCCGATGGGACAGAGTAGAGACTAAAGGAGGACTAGGCTCTGGATTTAGAAGACCGGATCGGAAGACTTATACCTTATAGATTATAATTAATCGTATACATTCATATTTTAGTTAGGTTTGTTAATATATATTGTATAAAATGGCCAATGATCAAATAGTTTAATTCCCGCTATCATTTGGATTTATTTATACTTCTGCAAGATATGGTAATCTATAACAGGTACCTAATGACATCTCTCTTTGGTCAACATAGCGTATAGATGCACTGCGTTGGAGCCACATCTAAGTAGTGGCATTCGGATCTTGTGTAGCATGTGTGCTGATTTTTGTATGTTGTTAGAACTTGGAGCTATTGGGATATATATGTGTGAGTTGTTCAGATGTTGTGGCATTTTAGGAGGATATATATATATTGTATAGGATATTTCATAGGTATTTATATAGTTGGACGGCCGTATCACAGAGGATACTCTACCAAATTTTTGATAGAAAAAATACGGTCAGTCACAGTTGGTATCAGAGAAAAGAGAAGCCTTAAATTTGATTTGAATCATAAACAGAAGCATAGGATAGATTAAGGTTGATCAAATAAGTAGACGTAGGTGTAGGGATAATTAGGTTAGATAGAATAGTTCTTGTTATCTTCGTTGGCTAGCTTAGGTTCAAACTAAGTTAGAGATATAAAATGAGTTTAGTTGTCCAGCTTACACGTTCTAGTTAGTGTCCCAAGAGTGGCATAACCTGTGTTGCATTGCCTTCAGATAGGATATGAGTAACCGCAATGGATCCTAGACGAGGGACTACTCGTGATAATGATCGACCATGAGGTCGCGAGGACCTCTAGAGAGGCACCTTAAGGTCTAAATTTCATTGGTGCCGATTTAGCGTTTGAATTGATTGATATTGATTTAAGGCCTGGGTTAATTGATTTTGATTTGAAGTTTAGGGATGATCGGCTCTGGCTTGAGGTTAAGATAACTTAGAGTCAATTCAGGTCTAGAAAACCTAAGGATGTTAATTTATAGTTGATTTAGTTATACTTCCTAAACTTTTGGGTGGCTCGGATCCTATAAGAGTGAGATATGGACCCTGATAATTAAGATGATATTGAGGTTGTGTAATGTTTGGAAGAAGATAAGGTAATGCTGCCCCATGTAAGATAGGAGGTGAAGTCAACCTCGGGTGGTTGATGTGAAAAGGCTCATGGGCGTCAAGAATAAAGAGATATCGTAGAATATGTTCATGGGTACCCTAGGGATGAATATCATGTTTTCAAAGGGATTTTTGGGAGCATGCTTCAAGTGTGGATGATTTGACTGCATGATTAGGGTTTTCCCTTATCCCAAGGGCTCGATGGTTAAGGAGCCCAAAACCTTAAACCGAAGCTTCGCGGTGATGGCACTAAGTGTAGATAGTGTCATTTTGTCTACAAGTCAATTAATGAACATAAGTGCCAAGTTTAGTTAGCGTGTAAGACCTCACTTGGGCATTGTTTTGTGGTCACTAAGGGGATTGGACTGTGTAAGTATTTGAGGGTGTTTCTTAGAGGAAGGTATTAGTCGAATTATCTCCTAATCATTAAATTGATGGTTGCTATAGAGTTGTGCCAAGATTGCCACAAAACTTTGAGGACTCTGCATAGAATCGATGAAGCATTGACTAAGTATTTTGTCGTGAGGTGCTTCAGTGCATTTTGGATGGCCTTAATGATGAATTCCTAGAATTGAAGGTATGTGTGAACCCCCTTTGATGATTGTATCATGGATTGAGAAAGACGGTCAGCTGTGTGCCCAAGTATGAAAGGAATAAGGAGAAGGGTAAGGTACAAGTATCTAAAATACAGTAAATTTTAGTAATTAAATTGATATAACTAAGTTTGGGATAAGTACAATTGAGAAAAGTGAGAAATTGGATTGAGTGCAGCAAGCAGAAGAGCTGGGCTCGCTGCTGGCTCGAGCCCAGCAGCAAGCACTAAAAATAGATTGCACCGAAAAGGCTCACGCACGCCGCTCGCTTGAGCGCAAAGGAGGGCGCCAATTCCAGTAGCTGCTACGTACGCTACTCACTCGAGCGAGATGAAGGGCATCAATTTCAGTGTGGGTGCGCTCGAGCGCTAACCTGATTTTTAGCCCCCGACCTGATTTGTTTTTGTTTTTAAAAGGGGGAGAAGAGAGAGAATCCCATGGCTTGAAGAAGAACATCAAAAGAGGGAGAGGAGAAAAGGAAAAAAAGAAGGGATTCTTTGTCAATTTCGATCCAATCAGAGTAAGAAAAAGGTAGATCGGGCTAAGGTAAGTGTAACTCTAACGTTGTTCCATTTTTACCGCTTTTTAATATCTTCATTTTCGTATTTATGCTCTAAAATCCCTTTCCTCCATGGTTTGATGTTAATAGTGCATGTTTCTCTAAATTTTACAGACAGATTTCATGTTTACCCAAACATATTATGATTTATGGCTTTGATTTCATAATTATGCATGCGTCGGTGTTTGATTTATGTCCCGAAGCTTTGCATGAAATCCTAGAACAAAAATTAGGGATTTGGTGTATAAGTTTCTTGAATCTTGAGATGTAAATGTGATTTTATAAAATGTTAATGTTTATAAGATGATTTTTATCTGAAAAATTTTACATTAAATTGTACTGTTAAATTACTATGAAAGTTCTAAAGGTTTATTTTTATTAGTTTGATTGGCCCTCGATGGATAATGAGCTAAAAGTTAGGACATAAGGATAAGAATATTTTCAATTCTGTTAAATCAGTAAGAAAATCAGACTTAGGACTGTCGTATAGTCAGATAAGGTTCTTTGACATGCCTTAGAATATTACAGTGGTAATCAAGGAAAACTCTAGCCATGGAGTGATACGTGGTCCGCTCTTTCTCAAGATGTTAACATTGAGGGTAGATTTTGAGTCTAACCCACCTTCGGGAGGTATTACTATAACTGATCCCGCTAGAAGGGATATTACTATACTATTTCTGGCCTCTGATTGTGTGCGAAATACAATCTATCCTTGATTATTTGCCCCTCGACTAGTTTGGGTCTTTTGGATAGTAAAGTTAAATTTCAAAGGACAGGCAAAATCTGATACTGATTTATAATTTCTAATACATGTTTATGTTGATTTATGTTTTCCTCATGATTCTGTATGCGTTTCTGTTCTTCGGCAATTTCCATGACTTTTGGTTTACTGTATTCTTGTTCTATATGAAAGATCTTACATTTGCATGTTTTATGGTATCTTACTAGGTTTCGGCTCACTCTTACTATTTTTCTCCTTCTAGATGAGCAGTATAGCTAGTACTGGACAAACAAGAATAGACAGCTTAACAAAGAAGATTTTTAGGGAGCCTCAAAACCTACTGAAGATTTTGAAATTTCTGATAGATTGAATGTAAATGACTAACTTATGGATGAAAATTTTACAGTTATGGCCTTATCATATTATGTATTTTGTTGGAACAATATTTATACTTCCATAGATTTATCTTATGGAAATAGTTCTGCTTCTACTATCTGATTTTTTTAGATTTGTATAGGTCCTAGACGACATCTCTCATCTAAATGTGATGTAGTAGATAGGAATGTTAAATTGGAGCCATGGATATATATATGGTGTTAGAGGATCTTGTGTTGTATTGTGAATATCTATTGAAGTCTTTTCTCTATATGCTTGTCCAAGTTGTGTAAATTTTAGGTTATTTGTGTTGGTTTTTGTCCAATTTTAGAGGAAACTCTATCCGATATTTTATAAAAATTTATATTATATTATTTGTGTTGGGTATTTGTTTATTAATATAGATTATTTAAGAAAAATAATCCATTCCATCACAACTATAATCAAAGAAATGAGATGCCTTAGGAGTGATCGATCGTAAAGCAGAAGCATGGGATTAAGTTTAAGTAGGGACAGGCCGAGGACAGCTGGGATTAGATAGGGTGTTTTGGTGTTAACCCTTAGGATGATCCTAAATTATATTGGATTATTGCTAACCCCTCCCTCTAACCTAATTTCCTAGAAATCTATTAATATTGCAATGTTTTGGTTCTAGAATATAGCATGGCTAATGGAAGAAGTAGAAGAAATAACCACGGAGGTACTAGTACTCCCCAGGATCAAGAAGCTAAATACATAAATTTGCTGGGAAAAATGATGAACATTATTGAATCGATGGGGCAGCGTCATATGGCTCTGGTCCCTGCACCCGAACCGGTTCCATAAATCCAACCCCGATAATTTGTGATACGTTTACGGCAGAGAGAGAACCTGAATTCTTCAGTGAATCAGATCCAGCGAAAGCGGATATTTAGCTTAGGAAGATGAAGAAAATTTTTACGGTGATCCAATATTCTGATCGAGAAAAGGTCACTTTTACGGTGTATAAATTGGAAGGTAAAGCTAACAGCTGGTGGGCTATAAAACAGAGGGCATTAGGTATGCCTGACCATGAGATTACTTGGGAGATGTTTGAAGAAGCTTTTATGGAAAAGTATTTTCCTTCCAATCTTCAGGATTAGGAGCAAGAATTTATGCAGCTTAGGTAGGAGAATCAGACTATAGTAGAATATGATGCAAAGTTCATTGAATTGTCTCGATATGCGTCGTACTTTATGGAGGACAAATTAAGGAAAGTGATAAGGTTTCAGCAATGATTGAGGGATGATATTAGGAGACAATTGGTGACCCAAAAACTTTAGACTTATGCGGAGATCTTGGATAGGGCATTAATTTTTGAGAAGGAACTGGAGACCTAAAAGTTCTTTGCTAAGAGGGTGGCTAGCCGGACAAGTTATAGTACGGGATCTAATGTAGGACCCTTTGGGCCCTCTAAAAGGGCAAAGACAGTGGAAAAAGGGAAGAGCATCGTTGATGTTCAAATAGTAACTGGTTCTCAAACATCAGTGGCTAATTGCATTCTCTATGGAAAGAAGCATGTGGGGTACCCTTGTCACAAGGTGATGGAAGCTTGTTTTAGATGTGGACAACAAGGCCACCGGATTAAAGATTCTCCATTACCCCGGAGGCTGGAAGTAAAGAAGTTTACTGTCTTGGCTAAGGCTTTTGTGGTGACTGTATAGGACACGGAGGCATCTCCGAATGTGGCTGAAGGTACCCTTCTTATTTGTAAAGTTTCAGCTTCTTTTTTATTTGATTCTAGGACTACACACCCTTTTGTTTTCCTACAATTTGAATGCTATGTTGTGTCTACTCCAAGAATTTGGATTATTCTTTAGCTATATCGACACCTACTGGGTCCTTTGGGTGATTTTGATGTTATTTTGGGGATAAACTAGTTAACAAAATATCATGCTAGTATTGATTGCTTTGTAAAAAGGGTATATTTTGATATTCTTAGAGGCAAACCCTTTTCTTTGAAGGCATTAAGAGAAAGGAGATGACCATACTGGTTTTGGCTTTACATGCTAAGTATTTGATAAAAAGTTGATGCCAGGCTTATCTAGCATATGCTAGCACCATTAGGAGTCACAGCATGCCGACGAGAGACATTTTGGTTGTATGTGATTTTCAGGATGTGATTCCAGAAGAGTTGCCTGGGTTACACCCTCATCGAGAGATTGAATTTGAGATTAAAGTTGTCCCTAGTTCTAGCCCAATTTTGAACGCACCATATCGTATGGCACCGGCTGAACTAAGGGAATTGAAATTATAGTTGCATGAATTGTTAGATAAGGGCTTTATTAGACCAAGTGTATGCCCGTGTGGTGCACCAGTACTATTTGTGAAGAAGAAAGACAGGTCCTTGCGGTTGTGTGTGGATTATCATGAACTGAACAAAATCACGATTAAAAACAAATATCCATTACTGTGCATTGATGATTTATTTGACCATTTGCAAGGGTCTCGATTGTTTTTGAAGATTGATCTGATCTGTGGTTCATATATTATCAGATAAAAATTAAGTAGGGGGATGTGGCCAATACAACTTTTCGGACTAGATACAGCCACTACAAATTTCTTGTGATGCCATTTGGTCTTACAAATGCTCCTGCTGTATTTATGGACTTGATGAATCGAGTATTCCAGCCATATCTGGATAAGTTTATAGTGGTATTTATTGATGATATTTTGATATATTTTAAGAGTCGTGAGGAACATTAGACTCATTTGAGGTTTGTTCTCCAAGTGCTTCATGAGGAGAAACTGTATGCTAAGCTAAAGAAATGTGAGTTTTGGTTGGAGAAAGTGATATTTTTGGGGCATGTGATTTTGAATGGTGGCATTGCTGTGGACCCAAAGAAGGTGAAGGCTGTTATTAACTGGAATAGGCCTACGTTTGTAACTAATGTCTAGAGTTTTCTTGGCATGGTAGGGTATTATAGGCAATTTGTACATAATTGTTTACGGATTGCTATGCCCTTGAATCAATTAACGAAGAAGGAGGCCAAGTTTAATTAGACCGAGGATTGCGATTAGAGTTTTTAGGAGCTAAAAGATCGCTTAATGACCGCTTCGGTGTTAAATATTTCAGAGGGATCAGGTAGGTTTGACGTATATTGTGATGCCTCCAAAGCGAGCTTAGGTTATGTGTTAATGCAGAATGGCAAGGTAGTTGCGTATGGATCTAGACAACTAAAGGTGCATGAGAAGAATTATCCAACTCATGATCTGGAATTCGCTATAGTTATGTTTGTCCTAAAGATTTGGAGACACTATCTTTATGGTGAGTAATTTCTTATTTATTCTAACCATAAAAGTTTAAAGTATTTGTTCTTGTAGAAGGAGCTCAATATGAGGCAGAGGAGATGGGTTGACTTTCTGAAGTATTAGGACTGTGAAATTTAGTATAGGCCTGAGAAATCTAATGTGGTTGCAGATGCCTTGAGTCGTTGATCAGGCTATGTGGCAAGATTGCAAATCAAATAGATGAAAATGTTAGAGTATTTGAAGCAATGTGATATCCAACGGTACATTTAAGTTAATCGGATGCTTTTATTGTACCTTTGAATTTAACTGGAGGTGATAAATGAGGTTAAGAAAAAGCAGGTAAATGATTCTTTCCTTATGGATATTGTGGGTGATTTAAATAAGAACTCCAAAATTGATTTCAATGTCTGAGGTAATGGAGTATTAAGATTTAGAGATCGTTTGTGTGTGCCGAATGATAAGGAGTTGAAGAAAAAAATCTTGAAGGAAGCTCACCGATCCTGGTATACGATTCATCCGGGGATAAATAAATTGTATCAGAACTTGAGAAAAATATTTTGATGGACAAATATGGAACAGGATATTATGGCTTGTGTAGAGAAATGTCTTGTGTGTCAATAATTGAAAGCTAAAATGAGGAAACCATTTGGGTTATTGCAGCTGATGGCGATCCTGAGTTGGAAGTGGGAAGACATCGCGATGGATTTTGTGTTAAGTTTACCAAGGACTCCAAAGAAACATGACTCCATTTGGGTTATTGTCGATCGGCTAACTAAATTAGCCCATTTCTTGGCGATCAAGACGATGTATTCCCATGACAAGTTGACTCAGTTGTATGTGAATGAGATTGTTAGATTTCATGGTATGCCTGCAATGATTATATCAGATCGAGACCTGTGCTTTGTCTCCAAATTTCAAGAGAGTCTCCATAAAGAGTTGGGGGACAGAGTTAAAGTTCAGTACGGCGTGTCACCCTCAAATCGGTGGTCAATTGGAATGTACAATTTAGATTCTCGAGGATATGTTAAGGGTATCAGTGTTAGACATGAAGGGAAATTGGGATAATTATTTGGCCCTAGCAGAGTTCGTCTATAATAACAGTTATCAAGTGAGTATAGGCATGGCACCATTTGAGGCATTACATGGGAGGAAGTGTAGAACACCAATACATTGGGAGAAAATAGGAGATAAGAGAATCTTGGTCCCTGAGATTATTAAGGAAACCGCGAAAAAGATTAAACTGATTCATGAGAGCTTTAAGGTTGCTTAGAGTAGGTAGAAAAGCAATGCAGATAGATGAAGATCAACATTAAAATTTGAGGTAGGGGATTTTGTCTTTTTGAAAGTATCACCATCTAAGGGGACATTCAGATTTGGGGTGAAAGGAAAACTAAAATTGCATTTTAATAGCCCTTTTAAAATTTTGGAGAGGATTGGGGAGATAGCTTACAGATTGGCGTTGCCACCTAATTTGGTAGATGTGCACGATGCATTTCACGTATCGATATTTTGGAAGTATGTCCACGATCCCACTCATGTTATTGAGTTTGAGCCCTTAACAATTGACAATGATTTATCTTATGTTGAGAAGCCGATACGAATTTTGGATCGGAAGGACCAGATACTGCATCTGAAGATTATTCCCCTAGTAAAATTGCTCTGGAAGAGTCACTCGCTCGAAGAAGCAACATGGGAGTGCGAGGATGAGATCCCGAGCATATACCCTCATTTATTTTCTCGAGGTATGAAGCTTCGTTAAATTTTGAGGACGAAATGTTATAAGTGGGGGAGGATTGTAAGGTACATGTATCTAAAATACAGTAAATTCTAGTAATTAAATTGATATAATTAAGCTTGGGATAAATAAAATTGAGAAAAGTGAGAAATTGACCTTAGCTGGGATCGCTACTGGCTCGAGCCCAGTAGCAAGTGCCAAAAATATATTGCTCCGAAAAGGTCTGCACATGCCACTCGCTCGAGCACAAAGGAGGACACCAATTCCAGCAGCTACTGCACACGCACTAACTCGAGCGAGATGAAGGGTGGCAATTTCAGTGTGGGTACACTCAAAGCGCGCTCGCTAGTCGCTCAAATGCAAACTCGATTTTTAGCCACCGACCTGATTTGTTTTTGTTTTTAAAAGGGGGAGAAGAGAGAGAATCCCGAGGCTTGAAGAAGAACAATGAAGGATGGAGAGGAGAAAAGGGAAAAATAAGGGATTCTTCGTCAATTTCGATCCAATCCAAGTAAGAAAAACGGTAGATCGAGCTCAGGCAAGTGTACCTCGAATATTCTTTTCCATTTTTACTGCTTTTTAATATCTCCATTTTGGTATTTATGCTTTAAAACACCTTTCCTCCGTGGTTTGATGTTAATAGTGCATGTTTCTCTAAATTTTATGGATAAATTTGATGTTTACCCATACGTATCATGATTTATGGCTTCGATTTCATGATTATGCTGCATTCGGTGTTCGATTTATGTCAGGACATTTTGCATGAAATCCTAGAACGAAAATTAGGGATTTGATATTTAAGTTTGTAAAATCTTGAAATGTAAATGTGATTTTGTAAAATGTTAATGTTTATAAGATAATTTTATCTGACAAAATTTTAGATTGGATTGTACTATTAAATTACTAAGAAAGTTTTGAAGCTTTCTGAAGGTTTATCTGTATGAGTTTTATGGCCCTCGAGGCATAATGAGCTAAAAGTTAAGGGATAAGGATAAGAATATTTTCAGTTTTGTTAAATCGGTA
>JAOVVI020005394.1:0-16554 GCA_028571085.2 Nepenthes alata
TCTCTGATACCATGTAAGAAACGAAACCAGAATGGAGAACAAAGAGGACGACGAAGGAAGACGATTCTGGAAGGAAGAAAGAAATTAATTGCGAGCGTTGGAAAGAGGCGAAGCTCTGCACTGCATTAATTGCGTCTGAATTTTCATATTTCGTGTACAGGAACGGTGGGAAAGCCGCCATTTATAACAAAGCAAACCA
The DNA here is from genome assembly GCA_028571085.2 of Nepenthes alata. Taxonomy (NCBI): domain Eukaryota; kingdom Viridiplantae; phylum Streptophyta; class Magnoliopsida; order Caryophyllales; family Nepenthaceae; genus Nepenthes; species Nepenthes alata. The sequence continues at coordinate 200 of JAOVVI020005394.1, forward strand.
AATAACGAAAGAAGGAAATAAATCCCTAATACCCTAAAATGATTATACAATATTACAACACAATATATATGGCCTAAAATACAAATGTCTAAAACAAACAAGTTTGCAAAATAGAAAGATTACATATTTTCTAATAGATTCAGTCTTCAATTTGTAGTTTGAAGATAGTAGGAAACATGTGATAAACCATATCAATTGCCAGTTACTATAGCAGCTGATGATGATATTGTTTAGTTGAGAGTTAGTGGATTTGAGTTCAGTGTTTTTTGAAAGAATAAGCTTTGGATTTTGATGAAGTTAATCAAGAGGTTTCTTTACGCATTTTACCTCAACAATTGAGTTCTGTAGATGTCACTTCCTTTCTTCCTTCCCCTTCCTCTAATTGTTTGGTGTAGCTTCGCAACCTCATAAAAAGCAAGAGATAATTTATGAAATGAAGTTATGTCTTATGGCATAATGGAATTAGGGTTTTATTTTAAATTTATTTTCAGTGAAATAGTAATTTTATTATTTGCTCAATGACTCAGGAGTTTTAAAAATAAGTGAATTTGTATCTCAATGGGTTTGCTTTTTTTTTTATGGCTTTTTTTATTCTCAATTCTCATAGAATTAAAATGATTTGTTATCAAATGGCCGTTTTATATCTGTAAAATTTACAATATAGTGTGTGTTGGTGGAAGCGGGGTGGAAGATGGGGTTAGGGTAGTGGTAATGCGACGGTATGAAAATACACCAAGTGATGTGTTAAAAATAGATTTGTTTGTGCAAACAGTAAAAATGATTACTTCATATTGAATTTTTATTTATTTTTCTTACTATTTATTACACCAAATGCTAAAAAATTTAATTCTCAACTTAGTTTTTCATACATACACCAAGTAGAACATCAATCTTCTACTCTATTTTCATATTATTCAATTGCCTAAGAACAGTATTCTTAGGCAGTTTCCCTTTAATTTCTCAAGTTTTATCTTTTGAACTTGTTTAGGATTCATAGATCTGCCATATTCTTTTCACTAGCAGTCGGACAAAAGATAATATTAAGTTTCATTATCTGTATAATAGTTGAGATCAATTTGATTATAATGAAGGACAAAACTTGACATAATATTTCAATATTAGCGTTTCATGAGCTCAGTCATTTTAAAGGATAAGAAAATATAATAATAAAACCCAGGAGGGAGGGAGTGTGGGGAAAAATGAGTGAGCTGCTCAAAAGAACAAAAAATCCATTATTTCGTTGGCATTCTCAATGAGAACTCCACAAAGAAGCAAAATCTTTCTATGATAGACACAGGCTACTTACAACTTGATGTTCTAATTTATATGCTACCCAAAAAAAAAAAAAACCCAAGAGACCAATAGGTGCTTGAAAGACTTCCATTTTCTATTTCAATTTCCTTCTTTTTCTAAAGATGCGGAGAGGAGGCAGGCAGGATTTTCCGGTGAATGCCAAAACCTTCTACCACCACCACCAGAATTGGCACCACCAAAGAAGCAATGAATAATCTGTACAGCACTTCACAAAATCTCTCCTCCAGGAATACCCAGCAAAAAATGGACGCGATGATCCCCACATCACAAGCAAGGGGCTTGAGCACCTCAAACCCGAATGATATTTCCAAATTTCTCAATATCATCCGCCTCCGAGTCGGTCAGTTGAGAGGTTTTCTGCTGACAATGCTCGGAAACCACCGGAATCCAGACCGCTGGTTGGCAGATATTGGGGCAGTTGAGGGACTGTATTCGGGTTGACAATAAATGCAGGTTCAATGTTGTCATTGACGCTCTTTGTCGGCCTCTTCAGCTTCTTGGGTTTTTGTTGTAGGTGGTCGGTGTTAGACCCCAGACCGTTAAATTCAACTGGGGGGACTGAGCTCAGATCACCGAGCCCTGTAAAAGAATCTGCATATTTTACAGCTTTATGGAGATCCTTGGGCTTTGCATTTGCTTTCCTCTGACCGTGGAAAAAGAAACAGAGACAGAAGCAGTGAATAATAACAGTTTCATGTTGTTTGGCTACAGCATCAAAGCTGCTGAAGGATTTCCTCGGGGGCATAACATCCATTTATCCATCTATTTTTATGTAAATATGTTGGTATAAATAGATAGATAAAATATTATATTATTCACGGGTCCCCAAGGTATACCCATGACAAATGGTGAAAACTAGCCACACTAAGCATCTCCATAACTATCAATTATGTATGATATTACTGAATGCTGCTATGGTCCTCCCACTCTTGATGCTCCCATATCCACTCAATAGGCAGAATTAAAAGTTAAAAAGTGAATCTTAAATATTGCATCAAGTTATTTAAATAGTTATTTTCATATCCACTATTTATTTTCTACCTTCTAATTCTGGGCCTTGATGGATAGGGAGCCTCATCAGTGGGGGGCCATAATGGTTCCATTTTATGTCTCAGACAACGACGTATGGAAGATAGCATCACGGTGACCTAACAAATATTCTGAAAATGGTGTGAGTGAGCAAATGATATGTCAAATAAATATGCTCCTTCCTAGTTCACGGAAAATTTGTTTCCCAAATCAACTAAACCCAACAAATGAATGTGTGATAAAGATCAAGAACCATTTTGGGCAATCATTATTGTGCAGCAAGGAATGAAATATCAGCTATTATATATTAATATCAGCTCGAGATACTGATATTTTCTGATACATGATATATAGGCCAAGACACTTGATATTTGCCCCAGTTCTAATTTGCAAAAAAAAAGTGTTCAATGCGAATAAGTACCACCTGATATGACCGTGATAAATATCGATACCAATATTTTTCATCAATGTTGTGGATGGATTTTAAATACCTTTCTACTAATAGATTCTGCCTTCTCTGGATCTGTAGTGGGTTCCGCTTCTGCAGATGCAGCCTTGTCAAGATCCTCCAATGATGCATCACCTTCGGCATCTATTCGTATACCCTTTGTCCCTTGCTTCTTCTTCTGCCTATCTTTAGCCTAAAATGGAAAGAAACCCGAGAACAATTAAATTAAGCCACAAATTTATTGTTTCAAGTGATTGATGATGACGCTAACCTGCAGAGGGATTTCTCTTAATTTCTGCTCCAACTGCGCATCATCAATAAGCAAAGAAACAACATCCTCGGGAGCCAACAGATCACCCTGTACATGGCCCCCTGTCATCACAAGCTGCTGAACAGTACTTTTCTGACTTGCTCTTTGCAGAATCTTCTCCTCAACTGTCTCCTTGCAGATAAGCCGATACACGGTAACCTAATACATCACAACGTTTCAATTTAACACTCTATCATAACTGCTGGTTCTCTAAACTGCTACGTTAAACAGAGTTGTAAAATATGACCAATCGGCTGCATAGATTGCGAAAATTTTGAATCCAAGGAAACTGATAGGCTACACATTCGTTCTCAACTTTCTGCAAGTCAGTTGAACACAAAAATAGGCATAAACTGTGCATGTCTTCTCCCTTATTTTCTAAATTTTCTACTTCATTAGGAATGATTCGGGGATCATTGAACACTGGGAAAAAATTGTCCTCAGAAGCTAGGACACTGTGATTCACCTATCAAAATAAAGGAAGCACAGATGCATAGCCATCTTAAGATAGCAAGGCAGTTAAATTTCTCATGCATAGACACATCATACTACTAATTTTAAGCCCCGATGACACATTAGATTAGTTAGGAAAGCTTTAAAATTTGAAAGTTGGACTATTCCTTTCTACAGAAAAGAGCAGCCTGGTGTACAATGTCCTCACATTGCTGGTGGGAACGGCCAAACGTCTGCAACCTTACCACTGTATTCCAAATACGCTATTTTCATGATTTGAGGTCACAGTATCTAAATTACCATAGAAAAACCTCAATGTGGTGCCAAGTGCACCTTGTGGAAAGAAAACATTAAAAATAAATAAAATAAAATGAAAAGGCAAAGGAAGAAGTCATTCCAATTTAAAGAACTCAGAGAGAGAGAGAGAGAGGGGAGAGGGGGGAAAACTCCCCAAAACCCTTTTTGCCAATTAGGGAGAAATACTGAGCCAGCTATTGTATTCGATCAGGATGCCTTGATAAAGTGAAACACCAGTACTTGCCACATAACATGGATGAAAATATTGGCTGATTTCCATAAGTATCAAGCCTACATTACTAGTATTTTCCAATACTAAGATAACATTGTAATATGTTATTCTATCAACAATACATCACGATATACAGACTGATATGACCCTATCAACTTATGATTTTTCAAAAATTATTTTTCTTCATATATATTCGATACCGATTGTCCAATACCAATATGGCCACAATTGATACAGATACAGCTACCAATATTCAACCATGCCACACAATGAAGTGCAAACACCTAACATAATACTACCTGTCGATAACAGATTCAACAGACATGCAAAAAACTACACCAAAGGTTACTAACATCTTTCGTCTGACCCAGACGATGAGCTCTATCCATAGCCTGCAAATCCAAGGTTGGGTTCCAATCACTTTCATAAAATATGACAGTATCAGCAGCTGTCAAGTTGATACCCAGTCCACCTGCTCTGGTACTCAGCAGGAACACAAATATATCACTCCTGCAGAACATAAAAGCCACCCGTTCGCCTTGTTACAAATCATTCAACAAAAAGAGAGAGAAAACAGAGACAGTTAATGAAATAAAATTTTCCAATTGTGGGAAAAAAGAAAATGCATCCGAAATCATCACTTGTCTTATACCGATGCTGGAAGTCCCTGACCATATCTCGCCTGTCCATGATGGTTGATGATCCATCAAGTCTAAGATACCGGTACTTCCTGTAATTCATGTAATCCTGCAAAGAGAGGAAGGGTGATCACTGTAACAAACGCTATAACAAATGCCTAAACCAAAAAATTACAAGTAAATCCATAAAATGAAGCTACAGAGGAAAAAAAATTCTCACTTTCACGCATCGGAGCCTTGATCCAAGAACTATTTTTAAAATATTTTTCCATTGATGTTGCTGCCAAGACTTGGCTACTGCCTTTCAAACAATTTCTAGCAGGTTTCACGGTTGTATGTGGAAGCAAATTGACTCGCTTCAAGATATCATAAAATGTATCTTAAAAAGTACATACCCACACACACACATTGTATTAAACACTAGACTGACTTGGCTGAATTGAGAGTCCAAGTAGAAGACTGAGACAGGGAGTTTTTGCTTTGTGAGCAAGGGAGTATGTTAGAAAGGGCTACTAAAGTTGTACCAGAAATATTATTCAATATAGTAGACTCAGATAGCTCTATGACTAGCATAGGTTATACAAAAACTGTCCAATTTCATTGCCTGCTTGCTTGCCTGGTCTTATATACTAAGTTGTAGGCATTGCCTTATAATATAGAACCCCCAAAAACAGTTGCAGAAAAATGGCAGATACCTCAAGAATATTCAACATTTTTGTCATTTGTGCAAACAATAAAATACGGTGATTCTCTGCCCGCAATCGCTTTAGTAATATATCAAGTGTCTGGAGCTTTCCAGAGTCCTGGATACCAAAAACATTATCAGCAGAATCATTACCTACCAAATATTGTACATAATGCAAACAACAGAAAAGAGAGCAGCTGAAAAGCAAATCATACTGTAAGCAACTTTGCTGGGTCAAAGCTTTGCATCGGTGGAGATGACCCAAATATTTTGTATGTTAACTGAAGAGCAGGTTTTGAGACAGGTAGTTCAGAATCTATCTCTTGAATCAAATGGTGAGGACCATCTGGCTTTCTAGGTCCATTATGGTTAGATGTGCGCGCAAAGCCAACGAACAGCCTCTTTATCCATGGGTGAAGTAGCTCTTCAAGCATTTGATAAGAGAAATTTCTATCCGAGCAGTGAGCACTGATCTATACACAGAAAACGTTCAAAGAATTAGAGAAATTCACCATAATGAACTAGGATGACAGTTATGAGAATTACCGGTGGAGCTCTAGTCCGGGGGATAAAAGCATATGTTGAATGGAGAAGAGAATTGTTGAATAAAAGCCTATCCTCGTGGGGAACAACTAAAGCCTCAAATGGATCATGTCTGTGGCCAGTAGCAAGTTTCCTTTCAAGCAAATGACACTCGGATTTTGAAGGAATCAACAACATTCTTGTAACAGCTCTCACTTTTGCTTTCTCAATTTGAAGATCCTCAGCTTCAGCTTCCATCAAGTCTATAATCCCGTCCAAATATCGCCGATCCCATCTCATAATGGAAAACATGAGTCTCTCCATAAAAGAACCATTTGCTAGGAATGTAACCTCAGCTGGAGATAGGTCCATTAAATGGGTAAAGCTAAATGATCCGCTTCCAAGAGATGACCCAAAACAAGTACTATCTCGGGGCAGTATTGATCGGTAGACAGATTCGGGGGTAAATATGTTGAAGTACTTTTCAAAAGATTCTCTGCAGAGACCAAGCCCGGAGGCAGAGCAAATCCTCCCAGAACTACGGAGAACTTCTTGATATACTACTTTTGGCATCTATAAGAGAAGGGGAAACTGTTAATAACATCAATTACAGAATTACAACGAAAACCCTAAGCAAGTTCATATTTTGAAATCCTGTGCAGAATCAAAATTATTTCCGAAGAGCCATTTTCTATCTCGTCTCTTTTCTGCCATCATTTGGTATCCATATTTAATTTTGCAAGGTTATACCCGAAACATAAGCTTGGTGAGAAGTATGGAATTCAAGATTTCAAACCAAAGATAGCTTCTAATTTCAGACTGTTGCACGAACAGTTGAAAATTCCTAAGCTTGATAATAATGGAATCTCCATATAAACAAAAATAAGTGTAACTGTCCATAACAGTAATAGATTATATTTGAATGAACAGATGGGATGCCTAAAGACACTACCATTGCTTTATAATACAAGGCTCAGCATGTAGAACAAAAAGTATGAAGAGAGGACTATGTCAGACTAAAAAAATTTAGAGTGGACAAACGAGAAGGACCATGTCAGACAAACAAAAAAAGAGTGCACAAACAAACACCTGAGAATGTATATAAACTTGTCTAGAAGTACAGAGTGAAAAAAATAGGTCCAATTGGGTGAAGAAAGATAGATAGAAACAGTCAGAAACTCTTGCAATAACTAAATAAATCTAATCAAAAGAGTCCTCATACAGTACCTTGTACATGATAGGATTCCAACCACCAGAGTAGGGTATATCCTCCAACTCTCCAAAAGGCGGTGGCAGAAGAGAATTTGGAATCTCTCCAAAGTAGAGGTATGTGCTACCCTCATTCCTTTCAAACAATTCTGGATGATTACAGACCTGTCATCAAATGAAAAATGATTTTCACCATAACATCCAAGAGACAGAATGGTTTACAAAGCACAACACAGCTCAGCCATCTACTCTAAAGAAGCGGAAATGGTAAATACTGGATACAAGAAACCACAAGAAAACTTACGGCATACCTTCCTCAATTGAATGACAATATTCATCAAATTAAGAACTTTCTTCTCATTAAGATGCCCACGATTGTTATCAAACAACTCGGCAAGGGATATCTTGTTCTTTATAGCTTGATAAAAGGCTTGCTGTCTGGAACTCAATTTACAGTGTACTGTAATCTCTGTTTTCCCAGTTAATTCAGAAATTACATCTTTCTTGACTCGTCGCAGCATGAAAGGTTTTAGAACTGCATGCTGTTTCCAAATGTGAACAGGTAAACAGTCTAGGACAGGAATACCAAAAACAAAAGAATTCAAAATGGATTCAGGAGATGGCAATATTTAAATAAATCAGATCTTGCGTCCTTCATGGACAAGCAAATTATCAAAGCCTCTGGAGGGTGTAATACTCATAAAGGATACCAACAATTAATTTCATATGTTGTACAATTAAAAAGAGTTAATTCACATACTCAGCAAACTCACCAGTCTATTAAGCTGATGCTCATTTAAAGTACCCCCATGTTCTGCATGGCTCTCTATCCTGATCACGTACACACATGACAGAGACACAAGGAATAAGGGACAAGTAGAAACATAAGTCTGGTCCAATTCATTTTATTGAGAAAATCAAAAGCCTTAAAAAAAGCTACAATGAAGAAACATACCCTTTTGAAAACCACTCATTAAACTGCTCATGACTGTCAAATAGTGTTGGCATAATGAAATGTAAAAGGGCCCACAACTCTGCCATGTTATTCTGGATCGGAGTCCCAGTCAAAAGCAAGCGGTTACGGCAATTAAAACTGAGCAGTGTCTTCCATCTTATGCTGCAAGATTATATCATGTTGTTATGAATCATCAAATTTAAAATATAGAGCAATATTGTCTGCTAAGAATTTGTCTTAGATACAGTTCTCTAGCAAATTACCATATCTACAAATCAAGCAGATGATAAGTAGCAATTTCTACAAGACTATATGCTAATGGATAACAGTAAAGAAATCCAAATTGAAACAAATACTCAAGCAAAATCTTAATTTTAAAAGATTTTGGTTCTACAAGACCACTTATATTCATACGTCTTTAACCACCACTTTTTTTTCAAGAATTTGACAATTTCACACCTTTGTTATTTGCTATTAGCAACACATGCAACCCTTGTTCTTTTATGATTTTCATTGAAAAAGAAAAAATATGTCTGTTGTCTGAAAGACGCATTCTAATTAATTTTTATTCTAAGAGAGGACAAAATATGAACCAAATGATAAATAGAAAAATCAATAGTCCTTACCATGAGATACATCATAACCAAGTGGCTCAGTTGGGTTTGGTTGTTTGGCTAGATAAATCTGAACCAATTCATTTAAAAAGGCAATTGTCCATATATCGAATGAGGATGAGATACATTATAGCAAGGTAACCTGGTTAGGTTTGGCTATTTACATTATAAGCAAGTGGTCACACTGAATAGTTCTTAGGCTCGCTAGGGTCCTTTGTGTACCCATAACAAGTGGCATAGATGGAGCATTGGGGACATTGTCCGATGTGTTTTGAAAGGGCATTCTCTAAAAAGTTGGACAGAAGAACTGCTATGTCCACAAGATCAATCACCAAAAGATTGCTAAAACGAACACTGACAAAGGTGAGGCATTATAAAAATTTTAAAACATGGTCACAATACACAAAACCTCTCCGAAAACCCAAGAAAACAATAACAAACCATAAAGTTCCACCACTTGTAGAAAAGCATAACTAAGAAGATAAAGGCAGATATTAATTCTTATTGGATGAAAAGTCAGGCCTGATTAAAAAAAAAAAAAGATTAGAAACTTGTATCGTAACGGTTAATGGAACTAATAAAAAGCAAAACAGAAAGGAAATAGCGCATGCCAGTACATAACACATGTCAGGCTATGAAACTTTTCTCACAGCATATGAAGTCATATTGGAACTAGGGGGGAGGAGGAAAAACCTGTTCGAACTTTTAATTGCTTGGGCCTCGTCTAGTACCATACATTGCCATTTCACACGCTTCAAGTACTTCTCATCAGTAACTAAAAGTTGGTAGCTGGTGATAAGAATATGGAAACCAGCTTCCCTAGAAATCAGAAGATAATAAGATATCATCACCAATGAAGGGAAAGGGAAATAAAATATGTTTTACAAAAACTGCAAACTAATGGTTCTAATGCATGCAGAATAACAGTGAAGCTGCACATAGGAACAAAGAAAAATAACCCAGAAGATACAATTAAGACAATATCTCTGCCCTCAAGACTTCCTGTGCAAGCTAGAAATATCTGCAAGACATAAATTCCAATGGACATGCAGAAGCAGTCATGTTACATCAAGCACCACATTCACCGGACTATTGATAAAGTTTCCATTATTTTTAAGCATTGAACATCCCTATGCACACTGTCTGTATCAGGCTGACCAAGAATTTGAGGGAAAAGGGAGAAATCAGTTTATCAAGCAATGTTTAGAATCCTTGCTACCGCATATGTTGCTAGTCCAACTGCAAACCTTGCCCCCACCCCCCACCAATAAAAATAAAAAAAAGACACTTCAAGCAGGTTATTTCCACCAAATGGATACCAATACTTGGCATGCTCAATAAGACGACATTTGTAGATCTATATCATCTAACATATATAGGGTCACTAAGTGCAGAAGACTCCCATATTGTGGGATTTCCAAAGGGACCCAGGTACATAACCTTGCCCTTTTTTGCAGAGAAGTTGCTTCCATTGTTTAAATACATAATCTCTAAGTTACAATAGTGCAACTTTAACATCACACCAATGCTCACCTCTAACACATAATGGGGAATAAAAGTTACGTTTCTTGTACATTACCTACGATAAAGACGCTTTGGGTTGATATTTTTCCTGAGGATCTGCCGCTCTTGAAGCCCACCCCAATATGGAAGAGTTTTCAAATCAGGGCAGAATCTACTAATTTCATCAGCCCAATTATTCAAGACTGAAGCAGGAGCTACAACCAGAAAAGGGCCCCATATATTTTTGTCCTGCATAGCACAACCAAACAAAGTTATACAGAGTTTTTTTTTCTAGAAAAAAAAAATTAAACAAAATTATTACCTCTGCCAAATGGGCCAAGAATGCCATCGCCTGTATTGTCTTTCCCAGACCCATCTCATCAGCAAGAATACCATTAAGACCCTGACACGTAGATCACAAAAAGAAAAAATTCCAACAATGATTAGTCAACAAAAAAATTACAACAAAATCCCAAAAAAAAAACGCCATTGTTCAGCACCTGCTCATAGCAATTAACCAGCCATTGAAGGCCTTTCAGCTGATACTCTTTGAGCAAACCTCTAAACAATACAGGTGTCTGCACCGTAGATGTCACAGGCATAGTTGAACTGAAAATAATAGTTCAAGAATAATGATAAACATAAATTAATCGTAAACATGACACGTCTATAATATCCAAAGAGGAAGAGGACTAAACGAGCACTCACGGATGTACTAGATCAATATTACTAGAGCCAGCAACTAAGGCCTCTTGCACAGGGGATTCATTGTCTGCAGCTTGGCGCAATCTTAAGCACTCATCATCAAATGCACTGGTTAATCTCTTCTGCTTGGAGACTGCATCTTGAGCAGCTCTCAGAGCCTCCTTTTTAAGTTCAACATCCTCTGGATCTTCTTCTTCTCCAGCCTTAGCTTCAGATGATTCCTGGTCATTCAACTTTTCATCTTCCCTTGACAAAGCCTCAGAAGGTTGAACCGTTGACTTATTCTGCATGAAGTGACTGAAGAGTTCTGTTTGAGACAAAAGGAAATCAAGCCTTTTCTGCTGTCTCTTCGCCTCTTCAGCTTCCTGCTGACGCTTCAAAACTTCTGCAGCTTCTTTTTCTTCTCTCTTTCTCAACTCTACCTGCAATAAGACAGCATGGTAATTTGTAAGCACTCAAGGTCAAACCATTCACACAATGATAGATCCAGATCAGATGTTTGCAAGGTTTAATACATAGACCACTATTATATAATTGAAGATTAGCAAAGCATCCAATATCTAGCCAGAGATCAAAATTCTCCTCTTTTTTCATCAACTTCCGGTGTTGCTTACATCTAATGGAAAAAGATTATTTCTTCATAAAATTCTGATAACATAGGGCATTTCACTGCACAAGACCTCCACACTGTGAGGTCTAGGAAGGGTAAGATGTATGCAATCTCATCCTTCCATTGTAGATGAACAATTTCTATGGTTTGAATCCATAGCTTCCAAATCACAATGGAGCAACTATATCATTGTGGTAAAGCTCACCCTCAAGTTAAAAATATATATAAACTAACAACAACAGCTCTTAAGTTCAAACGAGTGCTACTTAACAAAAACAAATGAGTATGTGGGGTCCCTGCTTTCGCCAAGTTCCCCAGACATGAAACAAAATATATATGTATAGGATTAATTGCATCTCTATACAACCCAATTTATCTGTATATAATATATAATAGGTCAAGTGAATGCAGTATAATCAATGAAGCATGAAACAGCTAGCTAAAGATGACAATTCTTGTTCTCTTGCTAAACCAACTTTTACTACGCATCCAGCACCAAAGGGAAAAAGCCATAGTTTTCCTTCCCAGAAATTCCGAAAAATAAATGGAGGAAATTATAATTCTATAGTGGTAAAGCTCATTAATAAATGTGTCCCTGCACAAACAGATTACTGAACTGTGAAAGAGAGGTAAATAATAGACCGGTATGTATCCATGTCTGGCAGGTAAATGGTATGGATTTATTCAAGATGGCTAACCACATTAAGTTGTGGTATCTAATACCGAACACTTTGTCATACAAACTAAACATATCTAGTACTACATTACCCCCAAAATAATACATGATTGGAAGAAAAACAACATTACCATCTCCTTTTCTACTCTTTTCCAATACACCAACATGTCTCTGGCCAGCTTCCTAGTACGCATTGCAGCACCCCTTATCCATTTAAATGATCTACCAACTTTCATTTTTACCTACAAAAGAAAAACCAAGTTAAGCAGTTACTAGTGTTACCACAAAACAGTAAAAGAGTCACAAGAACCACACAAACTTATACAGGTTGAACAAGAAAACAAATATACCTCTCTCTGACAGGTTTCTGCAAACCTCTTGCCATCTAGAATTTGCTTCCTGTGGTTGCTGATGAAGACTTTGTGATGCTTTGGTATATCTTTCCTGGCAATATTTGCCCAAACTTTTCCCATCTTCTCCATTTCTTCCTTCTCAATAACAGAAGGGTCTTTCTTTACCTTTGGCTTTTTAGGCAAACTCCTTTCAATAATCTGCACACCAAGAAAATTAAGCTACATAAATACTATGCCAGCCTTCCTTTTGGAGAAGTAGATATAAAAGAGGTGGTCAAGTAACTATAAAGGACTTGCCTCATATGTGTCTCCTTTTTCCAAAACCTTCACATAGTAAACCTGCAGCTGACCACCATCGGTCAAAATATACCGTTTTATCCTTCCAGCTGCCCCTTCGGGAACAGAATTCAACCCAGATTCAGTTACTTTCAGGCTAAACTTCTGGGCTTCCTTACTAGAAGATAAACACTTCAATTTCGCTTGAAGTGATTCATATTGGGGCTTGTGGTCACCCATCCCAACTCGACTTCTAAGTTCAGATCTTCTATCAACAGCCATCATTGCTACTAAGGACCCCAAGTCTAGAGTGCCTGTCAAATAAAACTCCTCCACCCGAATATCTGAGAAGTTAGGCAAGTTTAGTGCTGCTGTCAGCTTATCATATGTTGGAGGAATCTGATAAGCAATGCCCTCTCCAATATCCAAATATACAGGCTCGTTCATTGTTCTGATAAGCAAGTTTTATCATATGAGAACATATAATTGTATATGACAATTAAATTCTTCACAAATGTTATGCTATGAATAAAAGAAGCAAACCTATTAGTGCCACCTTTAAGTGCATAATCGGCACCAAAATGATTAGTCAACTTTTGAGGACTACTTCGAGCAGGGTATTCAGATGCTTTCTCAGCCTCACGTAGTCCTCTATACCCATTTTCCAATTTCCGAATTTTGGGACTCATTCCTACATTATTTTTCTGAAGTGACATAGGAATTCGGCCAGAAGCTAGACTTGGCGACGTATCTTTAAGTCTCCTTTTATACTTCTGAATATGTTCACCTAACATATATCGGTAATGCTCCTCTGTAATTTGAGCCCGGTAGTACCCATTATCTTGATCATCACCACTAGTCCTGTTTTTCTTAGCTGTCAATCCAGCCTCAGCCTCAAAGTGAGGTTTTCTTTTCTTCTTTGCCAAGGAGACCTCCCTCTTAGACATTGACCCATTACCATGGCAGCCCGTTGCTCCACCTAGTACCAAGAAATTAAAATGAGCAACAATCTATGCATTAATAATCCCAATACAAAAGGAAAAAGGTCGCCGGAAAAATGGTCAAAAAGGTGTGCATAATTTCAGCTCAAAAAAGGTCAAAAAGTTGTGCATAATTTCAGCTCAAAAAAAGGTCAGCCCAAGTGTCTGTCAGGCCATGAAGAGGATATGGGAAGCTACCACGGCCCAACCCATCAGACAACTCCTGTAAATAGACAATGTAAAATCTTCATTAATTAACACTTAATTCTGCATAAAACTCTAAGCACCATTACTTATTCTGTATTTTCATTTCACCCTCTTCTTTGAACAAACATGAGAGTCGGACTCCAACCACATTTTCACATGAATATTGGGGGTATTATACATGCCATCCGCTCCTATCAGTTCCTCTAAAATCTACCCTTCTCTAATATAATCATCAGAAAGACAAATTTTGTCATTAAATGGTTGCTAATTTCCCCACACAACAATGTTAACGTAGCAAATTGCTATCTGTCCACTTCCCTTCTCTGTAAAGAGGAAGGTAGGTCACTACAAAAACATCCAGGGAGACACTGAAATCAAGGAAAACTAGTGGCAACGGAAAATCAATAATTTGGAGAGAGCCAGTGTACCTACCATGGCTGCCTCTACTCTCTTGGCTGCTATTCCCATAGTAATCAAAATCATCATCTTGTTGCGGCAACCGGAAGTTCACCAAAGACTACAACAGAGAACACCACACCACAAAAGCTTCACAAATTATTCCCAGACAATGTAGTCAACGAATTTCCTCAATTGCAGCACACTATGAAAAACTAACTGCAACAATAATGGGTTAACTCAATCTAAACGGGGAGAAAACCTAGCTTCTCCTCATATAATGGCAATAATTCAACATACCAAATCACCACATGGCTACATGACAATTGCAGAAAAGGTTGGACAATGCCTCTATATCATACCCTCTTCAAATAATTAAATATACGCAAACTTACCCCGACATTTCAATTAGCTGTTTCTGTTGCTTTGAACCGTGACATCGTTAAACCAAAACTCACCCACATATGCAAAAATTAAAGAAAATTTGAAAATGATGCGAGAGAGCAAGAAGCCGTAAATGACACCTCAAGATTGAAGAGATTCGAGAACGAGAACCGTGAATTGCGGTCCATGGCTTCTGCTCCAAGGACAATGAGAAGAGAGCCTTGAGAACTGAGACCCTTCGAGCATGGAACTGCGAGGTAGCGAAACTGCGAGGAAAAGGAGGAAGAGGAGAAAGAACGTGAAACCCTAACCCTAATGCATATGATAGACAAGTACGGGAGAATAAGTGAATGCGCAGAATAATGAAGTTGGCTGGAGGGAGAGAAGGCGATGACGAGGAATCGTAGTCACAGACGGTCGAGAGAAAGGTTCCACAATTGCTAACGTGCACCGGTGGGTGACGTCCGTTAATCCACACCCTTGATTTTTTTTTCCGCCCCTTTCTTTTTCCCAAAATGGTAGCCGCCGTCGTCGTCGCCATGTTTTGTCCCTTTCGCCCCCTCCGTGTGCAGCAGACGACGGAGGGTGGTGGTGCTACAATCTTGTATGGATAGTATTATTAAGTCATACTAAGAATAATATTTAACTCTGACAAGTATAATATTTAACTCTTAAATATACTTTATTTTTGTAAAGTGAGATTTGTTTTTATAATTATATTTTTTTAAACTCTAAAAAGTATATTAATTAAAGTTATAATTTAAAATAAATCTCTTTTATATAAAATCTTATTTTATATAGCTGAACATAATTCAGTAGCTATTTATCTGATTTTTCTTTATTTGATGGTCTAACTCATAGCAGATACAACAGTAAATATTTTGCATATTACAATGATCATTGCACTGTACAGAAAATTAATAGATTTAAGATTAGTATCTTTTTAATTTTACACCAAATTATTTTCTATATTTTTCTAACTTTATGCGATAAACTACGAGGTATTTATTGATGAGATTTCTACTGAAATGATGTCATGGAATAACATATAGGTTTCCTTTGAGGTATAAACTCTAATGTATTCCCTCCATTCTCTTGAACATTTGTTAGTATTAGGCGTCTATTTTTATAATTTTTAAATTTATTTTTACAAGTATTTTCATACTTCGTAGACCCTTTTTAAAGTAAGTTATTTTTTTCTCCATTTTATTCTGTCTTTTTAGTTATATTTAAAAAAAATAAATGTAAACAACATAGTAAAATTTTAAAAATTTTTGATTTCTAATGTTAAGATTTTTATTTCAATCAATTCAAAACTATATCACGTGCAAAGATTTGACCATTATAGCAAATAATATAAGGCCAAATCTTTGTAATATATATAACATATGATAAATATATAAATTAATATGAAATACACTGTTTAAATTAATGATTAATAACTGCAAAGATGTTTAATTTCTATATCATCCATACATGTATCCTAGACTTGATATTGCCTCTAAACTCATTAGTTTTCATAGAACCAAATAAAAATAGACCTAGTTTTTGAATTATGT
>JAOVVI020005395.1:0-16553 GCA_028571085.2 Nepenthes alata
AATATATTTTATAATTTATAATACGTACCAAATGTTAAATTGATAACTATTGCTATATTAGAATTGTGAAAGTCTAATAGAATAAAACTCACTAAACTAATGAGTCACGGGCGGTTTGAATTTAATTTAGAACTCATCAAATTAAAATGCCGAGTCCAATCAAACAATAGTCATTTTATTTATAATTTATTATTAATAAGTCAAAAAAATATTAATGATAATATTTTAAAATATTATAATGTAACTATTTTAATTTTATATTAAAAATAAATGCACAATATTTTTTGAGTTCCGGAAAATAATTGATTGTAACACATTTTTTTCCTTAAACCTAAATAATTATATAAAGATATGTATTTTTGGATTTTTATATTAATTAAAATAACTGTGCTTTTAAAAACATCAAAAAATAACTAATTTGGATTTAACAACTTATAAATAATTCATAGATAAGTCAAATGAAAAAAAAAATTAAAGAATTTGTTACCAAATTTATTCAAAATTTTATTATTTATTGAAATTTTTATTTAAAGCCTTGAACATATTCATATTTACAAATTTTAAAAATATTGTTTCCAAAGTAGTAAATTTATAAACCATTAGTGTATAAGTAAGATTTTAAAAAAAAATTGTAACAATCTTTAATTTAGAACCAAAAGAAAATTGAAAAAAAAAATCTTCTTAATATTTTTTGAATTTTTTAAATTTTAGTAAAAAAACTAAAAAAAATTAAAAATACTATATATTTTTTTTAATTTTTTAAATAAAAAACTAAATTTAACCCATTTTCTAATTATTTTCATTTTTTTCAAAAAAAAAGTTACCTCAGTTTATACTACTAATAAAATCTTTCCAAATCAATCTTCTTTTATTTATCTATTTATTTATTTTAAAAAAGTGGCTTCCTCAGATGTGAACCAATTGGGAACATTTCGAGTCCTTTGATAGAGACAACAAGAAGGAACAAGGACCGTCACAAAGGACCTAATATTTTGCGGTCCTTGGTTCCATGGAATATGTTCTTGATATTTTTTACACTTTTTATATTTATTTTTTTCAATTTTAAGATACTAATTTTGGTGCTTATAGATGCCTTATATTCAATATACTGTCAAATAACATCTGTCAATAATTTATTTATTTCTTACGACAATTCATTTTCAATCTTTGCTAACTTTAAGAAAAAGAGCTGCCTTGATTTTAAACGATTTGGTAGTATTAGCGTTGTCATCCTGACCTTAGGTCCTGAGGTGGATGGCACGGGTGCAGGTTCAGAGAGGAAGATGCCAAAGCATTTGCATTTATTATCTGCAAATGTGGGGAATAAAAGGAGACTTGCCGTTGGTATCGATGATAAGAAAAAGAATTACGGAACAGATTAGATCAAACCCCCCTTATAGGTGATCAAATTACGACCGGGTCATAGGCGATGTTCTCGGGATAAAGGATTTGTGGATCATTATTAAGTGAAACTTGTTTTTTTTAGTTTCGTGTTTCTAGTAGCACTCGAATGTTTATTCATTTCTGCAAAATTATTTTTCTCATTTTTTATATTCATTGTTAAATCGATATTTTTTCAGCATTTTTCTTCACATTATTATAACTTTTAATATAATTTGGCTACTCATCCAAAAAGATGAGATAATTGTAGATTTGTAAGCAAACTATGTTGTATAAATGTATAGTGAAAAACACAATCAAATATATTTCAGCATCAACAATTATATAATGAAAAAAAATAGTTTTAATATATCGTTACTGCAGTTAAGTTAGATCAATCAAACTGGGCAATAAACTAGTGAACCCACCCCTGGTCCGAGTAGTCCAAATTTATTATTAGAGTAGTCATGGATCATAGTAGATTAAAATTGATAAATTGATAAAATCTGTTAAAATATAAAAAAAATTACCGACTTAGTATAAAATTCATCAAAATATGATTTCAACAACCACCTCCTCCTCCTTTTTATGGCCAACAATTTAATAGAAAGGGCACGCTTTTTTCTTTTGCCCAATTGTTTAATGTTCATCAAGTTGGATTATGGACATTTTATGAACTTGGTCTTTACTTGATGGTTATAAATTTGATCGACAAGAGTACTTGTAATGATGAAGTTCCTATTTAAAGATGGTGCTAATATAGTGCTAAACAAGCACACACTATGCTTTGATTGTGCCAATATAGCTTATTAAGTGTGCTTTGGATTATTTACTGTTGCCTTAGTTTGGCTATATGTTTTCTAAATCGAAAAAAAGCAATACAAGTATGCTTGTAGTACTTTAAGAAGAAACAAATACGAATTGATTTATTTTTATTAGGTTAAAAATTTAATAATTATAGTAAAAGATCTGATCAAACGATTATTTTATATATTGAGTACAATTTATTGATATTATTTGATAAATATTAAATAGGTCTATTCATCTAAAATTGCAGTTATAAGGGTTAGTATAGGCATGATACGTTTTTTAAATGGACACAAATTAGAGTAGAAATGGTATTATCAATGTTGTGTTCTTCAAGCTGCAACTTTTGCACAAATGGAGGCAATTTGGTGCATATCATATGTAGTGTTTTGAGAGCTTGCGCATATATTCAGAACTCATTTCTCAAACACTTACTATTTTGCTTGTCACACTGAGAGGTCTCCCCACAACATTTATGTGTAATTTTTTTTCAAATCAAATTTGTTGGTGCTTGATTTCATACCCTACAAAATCTCAATTTTCCTAAGTTTTGTTACAACATAGTGGAAAAAAGAAAAAAAGAATAGAAAGAAATATAATTAACTTATTCTTCATAGAATTTTCTATAGTTACAAACTATACTTTACTTACAAATAAAATAGAACTCAACTCGTTTAGAGTTTGAAAAATCTTTCACTTGTTATACTTTAATACATATATTAGAGAGACAATAAGATAATAATTTCAGCTGTTAGCATTTTCATATCATTTTAGATGAAGTAGGATAGAATTTTAGTATTTTAAATTAGGAAGAACGATATTTTGGACATAGAAAGATCAAAATCACTATAGTGTGACAGATCCAAAATAAAAAGAAAAACTATACACGTATGATATTTTATAAGAATCGAAACAATCTTTCACATTTAAAGTTTGAGAAGTTTTGGGGATATAAAGATAACAACCGACATTATTTTATCTCAAAATTTAGTAAATCTTTCACAACAAGAAAAATATACAGTAAAATTATAAATATATGGTTTTTACTAAACTCGAGGCCTCGGATGAACTGCACTGAAGCTTGGTTTTTCCCTAGGTTGCACTCAAACTTCAATCGCGATACATACAAATAGTTAAAACGGATAGTGATTAGTAAGAAGCTAGAAAATATAACTAGAAGAATTGTGAAAGTACTACTTGCCATGGAGTTTGGAGATAGCCCTTTGTATCCTTTTCACACATCCTTCACAGTCCATATGAACCAAGAGCTCCACAACCTGGCAACCATGAATACATAAACATACAAATATAATAATCAATTATGACTTCTTTTGAAAGCTCCAAATATAATAATCAAATATATAATTAAATATACAATTATAGTTATAAATATGAATAAATGATAGTTCAGTGTATGAAACTCTTATATATTTATATAAAGCAAGGGACTATATCTTATACTGAGATACAGTCATTTTGTCTCAATTTTAAAACTATTGAAAATAAATCTGATGGCCATAAGTTCTATTGAAATAAATTGAAAACAATTTAAAAAAATAGGTCGTTGGATTTCTATCCAATAATCTCAAAATCGAGATATGAGATACAGTTTCCTAAAACCATATCTATATTAATACTCTGACTTACTGATAATGATTCGGCAGCTATTCGCCTATGGATTAACGGCGGCCAGCACAACATGACGATGGGCTTGCTTGATATGCTCTCTGGCAAGGGAGGAGCTATGGAGAAGAAAAGATTGGTCAGAGAATATGACCTACTTACGTCCACATATATACAAAGAGAAATTGATCAAAAAAAAAAAAAGTGATAATTAGAAAGAAAATAAAATAATGGAAAAAAGAAAATAGATGGTATTGTCAGCCAAGTTGGTTAGATCCGTCTGCCGTCACGGTGCTCCACGTTAAGTGCACGGAGAATCGGGTCACTTTGGCAGTGTTGGTTGTCGGCCTGCCATGATCTTTTTGATTCCGGCAGACTATCCAACGGTTGACAAATTGCTAACCCTTTTAGCTATAATAATGTTATCGGTTATTTTTCAGACACAATGAGTCATTTAATTTGTTACCATATTAGATTATAAAAGAGATAGAAATTATTTTAACTATTTATTTTAAAATAAATATTTATAATTTAATAATTAATTTTAGTTATTTTTTTATATTTTCAAATATAGCTAAATCACACTCATTCATTTATATATATTAACAACTTAAATTTAAAAAAAAATAAATTTTATTTTTTTAAGAGATAGAGCCTCATTGATTATATATATATATTATGAATGAATAAATAAATTAAATATCATATTAAATTAAATAGTAAAAAATGTGTCAAAAATGAAGAAATATTATATGATATTTTTGGGATATACATTAATTGTTCATTTTGATGTGATATTTAATTTTAATTGATAATGAATGATTAGATTGCAAGTCATATAAAATTAAATGGTTGACAGTATCCCAACAACGGGATAATATTATCTAATACTTTCGGAATATGTTTTAACTAATTAATTTGATGCCAATTTTAATTTTGACATATATTTTTTTATATAAATTTAATAAGATAAATGATTAGATTGGATGTCATATCAGATTAAATTGCTAAAAAATATCCCAACAGTACAATAATATTATCTGCCACTTCTAGGATAAAATGTAACTAAATTTGATGCCACATTAATTTTAATATCTATTTTTATATAAATTTAATATTATAATTGTATAATTAGTTAAATTGGATGTCATATTAAATTAAATAGCCTAAAATATCCCAAAAATGCAATAAAACTACATGCTGCTTTTGCAGAAATACTTTAACTATTGAATTGGATGTGATATTTTCATATTTTTATTGATTGATATGAATTCATTACATTGTATTTTGTTGATCATCGGGGATCGTTGGCTTCTCTGTAACACAGGCAATCATTAAACTATTGATAGAGATATCATCATATAAACTAAAGTTTAAAATTTTAAATTATAAAAATGGTTTCTTTTATAATATAAGGTAACACGGTATATAATGAACTGAAAATTATTACAATTTTGATACAAAAATATAATTATAATGAGATAAAAAAATTAATCAAATATCGGAATGAAATACTATAATGAAAATCGTTAAACAATTCTAAATATAATTTGTTAAATTATTGGGTCAGACCAAACTTTCCTTACTTGGTCTAATAATGAAAGTGTTTGCTAAGTACCTAACAAATATGTAAAAAAATACCTATTAGTAACCATTCATAACATCAATGCTTTCAATAATGACATATATGGGGCTAACCTACCCAAATTAACAAATATATAGTTTCAAAATCTCAAGCACCAAATGCTTTTAATTTTAACATATTATATTCCAATAATTCAATACCTAAATGAAAACCTTCAAGTCTAGCTCTATCTAAACTCTACTAGAATTCTGATGCATTCCTAATTTTTGAATTGTGGTACAGATTAGAGAGTTTTCCATTCATTCGCTATGGATCCAATTTTGAGCGGGTTCGATATTCATCGTTATTAACTTGAAATATGTACACCATAAATTACAAATAGGAGATCAGATGATGGCGAAATGGTTCCCACAGTATATCTTTCGACATTTAAGCTAGAAATCTTTCTCAGTGAATAAAAAAATGTTAGGATGATGCGATGAATGCATAGATGTACGTGGCGGTGGATGGAGCATTTGGATGTGCCAGTTGATATGCAGCTTAAAGGTGTGCCCGTAGATGAGAGGTTTAGAGGTGCGCCAGAAGAGAGGCGGCTTGGAGATGTGTCCGACTGAGAGGCGACTTAAAGGTGCACCCATAGAGGGGCAGCTTAGAGATGCACTCGCGACGGGACAGCTTAGAGGTGCGTCCACAGAGGGGCGTCTTAGAGATACGCTCACAGAGGGGGAGCTTAGAGGGGAAGAACTAAACTGCGCTGGTGGGACAGTACCCTGATTACCTGAGCAGAGGGTTGGCTCTCGGACAGCGCACTCTTGGCTCCGGGATGAAGTGCTCCTAGCTTCGAGACGGAGGTCTCGTGGCTCCTAGTCGGAGGGTTCCTGGCTCCTAGATGGAGGACTCATGGCTCCAGGATGGAGTGCTTCTGGCTCCGGGATGGAGTCTTCTGGTTCTAGGACGGAGGGCTCTAGGTTTCAGGATGGAAGGCTCCTAACTCCGACACAGAGGGCTCGTTACTCCGGGACAGAGGACTCTTGGCTCTGGGATAGAGTGCTCCTGGCTCTGGGATAGAGGGCTCCTGACTCTCGAATGGAGAGCTCATTGCTCCAGGACGGAGGGCTCTAGCCTCTCGGACAGAGGGCTATTGGCTCCCAGGCAAAGGGCTCTTAGCTACAGGACGGAGGGCTCGTGGCTCCGGCATAGAGTGCTCTTGGCTCCAGGATGGCAGTCTCCAGGCTCCAGTAGGGAGGGCTCTTGGCTCCGAGATGGAGTCCTTGTTTCTCTAGGAAGGAGTGCTCCTGGCTCCGAGATAGAGGCCTCTAGGCTCTAGTATGGAGGACTCTTGGCTATGAGATAGAAGCTTCTTGGCTTCGAGATGGAGGGCTTGTTGCTTCAGGAGGGAGTGCTCCTGGCTCCAGAAGGGATGGCTCATGACTTCGGGACGGAGGGCTCGTGGCTCTAATACGGAGTGCTCTTGGCTCAGAGATAGAGGGATTTTGGTTTCAAGATGAAGGGCTCGTGGTTTCGGGATAGAGGACTTATGGCTTTGGGATGAAGGGCTCTTACTTCCTGGACGGAGGCCTACTCCTCAATGGAGGGTAGGCCTCCTGGAAGGAGGATAACTCCTGGATAGAGGGTCAGCCCCTTTCCTTTGAATGCCGACCCTCTTGGAGCTTAGGGAGCTTCTTAGAACTTGTCCTTCCAAGTTTAAGGGTGCTTGAATTTATAATGTGATCTGCAAATATACTCATCTTACTTGGATAATGTGGAACACTTCACTTTGGTAAACTTTAATTGGGTTGGAGCTGAATTGTAGGCCTACTATGGGGTCTAACCTCTTAGGCTCATGGTTGCTGGACCCATCACTAGCCCCTTATGTCAAGAGGTTTAAAATTTTACCCCTCGGCATGTCATGATGGGTCATCATTGTGTATGATCCGGCTGACTTAATACTGATTGATGTTGTTTTCTGGTTATAAATTGAGGGGCTCTCTATGCCTCATTTCTTGAATTGTCTTCACCAGCCAAATAATGTGAGAATTTGGAGCTGGTACGAAGGTTGCTCAACCATAAGCCAAGATTGGCGAGAGATTCCCTTCCTCACTTGAAGCTGATGATATGAGGATGCATCTAAAGTCTGCCTTGACTGCTGGTGAATTGTCGAGGAGGCAAAGCGCTGATCAGTCTTCGCCAGGTTTCATAGGCAAGAGCAACTCATCTGGATGGACCATGGACGATGAGCCCCCCAGCAGACTTCGGTGCCGGAATGGATTATTGGCATCAATTGTGAGTGGTCCAAGTATCGGGCAAAATTTAAGAGCTCACAGAATAAAGATCTCAGGCTCGAGATCAAATCGCCTGACTACGAGGATGCACTTTGAGAGGCCAAGCGGTGACTTGCCACCTTCTGGAGAAAGTATGCTCACAAAGAGAAGATCTTAGGCTCAGGATTAGATTGCCTGACTATAAGGACTCGCTTTAGAAGTGTGATGTACTGATTTTTGAATATCATAATTGTGGGTAATTAAGTTAATATGATCAAGATTGAGCTTAATTCTATGAAAAAAAATTAAGTTTCGAGACATGAGAGGTGTCGACGGGGGAAGGCCTTCCGGGCACCTTGGGCAGCGCCGCTGGCACCCATGGCAGTTGGCCACCACCCACGGGGCACTAGAGGCAACGCTGGCACACTCGTTGTGTGCCCGGACGGCACTCGAGTGGCAGCCGGCAATATATAAGGGCCGCGATGGGCCATTTTCATCATTGTCAGCTTCCACGCACAATAAGAGAGAGAGGGAGAAGAGAGAGAAGAAGGAATCAAAACTCTTGGGTTCGAATATGGCTTTGAGCTAGTTAGAAAAATAATAGATCGTGTCAAGACAAGTGTACCTATGCTTTCCTCTTTCATTTTTTTGCACTTTTGTCTGGTTTTCTTTGTGTATCATCGTTTCGATACCCAATTAAGTTTATATTTTGTATTACTCATGATCTAAGTATAAAATATTTCTATTTCATGTCCGATTTCGTAGTTTTGACCGATTTTCAAACGTGGAACCCTAACCCTGTGCCCCGAACGCTTTTACCAATTATTTTTGGGGTTTTTGTATAAATTGACTATAGAATATGGATACCCAAGCTTTGAACATGATAATTTATTGATTGGGTGTCCGATTTGCTAGTTTTATGCGATTTTGTACACCCGAAAACCCTAACCCTTGCCCTGGTGTTTTTACCCACGAAATTGAGAGTTTATACATGATTTGCTTTTAGAACGTAGAAATGCTAGCTTCATGGAAGTGGGTATTCAAATTATCTATTGTTTATGTGCATATATTTGTATATGTTAATTTTACGTGTTCTGAAAATTTTATCGGACGTAAATTGAGATAATTATTCACAAGTACATTTCGTATGTTATTTTGTATATGTTCCGAAAATTATATTGCATGTAAATGTAAAGGTACTTATTGTTCGAAAGCTCTAAAGTTACGATTGGCACACGATGGTAAGAATTTCTTACATATTCCAAGCTATATGATGATTTATACATATATTATGAATATATTAATTTTGTATAATTTGAAAACCATGTAATGAACCGTTTGTGAAAGAATTATTGATCGGAAGCCTTATAATTCTATTTGGCATACTATGAAAATGATTTCTTAATTCTCTCAAATTTCAAAGAAAATAATGCATGAAATTATGAATGAGTGAGGATTTAAACTCACGAGAAATATGAAAATATGAATCTAAATAAATTTTATGGAAAAAGATTCAAGAAGGGATATTCTACACTTAAGTGATGGACTTATAAACTGTTCTCCGGAATAAAGAATTGATTGACTTATAAACCATTCTTCAGAACAAAGAATTGATTGACTTATGAACCATTTTCCAATAGAGTGAGAACGAAGAATTTTGTATTTAAAAGTAGGATTCCCTAAAGAAATAAGAAACTAAGAATTTAGACCGAGAATCATTCAACATATAGTATATTTTGACATGACTTGATATTACAGTGAAAACTCAAGAATTATCCTGACCATATTTTATAGTGGGTGATATTCCTTAGCATACCTTAGTATATTATAGTAGAAGGTCGTTATCTATTTTGGTGCCACTTGCGACTATTGGCTCCGTATGTAGATGGCCAGCCTCTGGGTCTTGAATAGTAGGAGATGGCTTTTGATTATATAGAAGCAAATACAATCCATGTTACGACCAACTGCTCCTTTAATCAATAAAGCTTACTGATCCCTGGCCTCCAAATTAAATAAGTTTTTGGTATGATTTGATGACTAAGAAAAGACAAAGGAAATGAACTAAAGAAATTTGGAAATGAATTATGAAAGCATTCTTTTTTGAATCATGATTTACAGTCTCATATGTATCTCTGTTCCTTCCTACATATATTATTATATTTTAATTTATGAAATTTTACATGTCCCTTGACATATATATGTGTCTTGTTGAGCTTTTGGCTCATCCTAGCTATTTTCCTCCCTCCATATGAGTATGAGTTGCACTCAATGAGGTGGCGTAGAATATTTGAGTCGGCTAGGCATTGAAGATGATGGAGGATGACCTTATGGACTTAGTTATACAGCCTTGAACTTTCTGACGGGATATTTTATATTCTGATGGATTTTATATATAGATGTATACATATGATGATGATGATATACCTGTAGTATTATTTTTGCTATATTGATCAATGCATATGATGATGATGATATACCCGTAGTATTATTTCCGCTATATTAATCAATATTTATACTTTCGCAGATTGTTTTGGTTAGTGCCAACGTCATACCAGAATTATGACATTAGTGCCACGTATGGTTTTGTAGCTTTTGGATCCTATGTTATATATTGTGGATTTATATGTTGTACTGTACATGATATTCACAGGTTTTGTATTAGGTCGACGTCCGTATTACAATTGAAACTCGGTTGAATTTTCAGTTGAAAATATGGTACATCACAAGGAGGCCGAGAGGTGGCTTGCCTCCTTTTGGAGAAAGTATGCTCACAGAGGAAATATCTTAGGCTTAGGATCAAACTGCCTGTTGCGAGGACGCACTTCGAGAGGCCAAGCGATAACTTGCCACCTTCTTGAGAAATTATGCTCGAAGAGGTTGACGGAAGAGGACTCGGCTCTGCCTAGAGGGATCTTTCCAACCTTGGATCTTCTTATTGGTGCCTCTGAAATGGGGTGCTCAGGATCGACGTAGATATGACTTGGCCAATTTTTTGGAAATAGAAGGAAAACCTTCGCCAGTTCTAATCGCGAGCCGTCCGAGTCTCTTGTGAGATCAAGGAGCACGCATAGGAAAGATCTCAGGCTCGGGATCAGATCACCTCACTGTATTGACGCGCTTCAAGAGGTCGGGAGCTGACTTGCTTTAGGATAGTTGATTGTTCGAGCTATAGCAGTAGGATGCACTTTGCATTCCTTCAAAGGATCCTTCTCATCATGCATTACTGTTGGCGAGCTAGCCGATGAGACTAGGGCGAGGAGCCCCCAGCGAACTCCGTTGCCAAAGTCGAAAGTCCTTTGGATCTCATGTCGAGTGAACGGGTCAACACCATGACCTCAGCTAAGCCTGGGATCCTGATCTCAATGACTCCTTCTTTGTGGATGCCTCTTCACTTTATAAGGGAGTGTTGAAGTTGCTGGGGATGACTTGCGCCGGATTTTAATCATTCCTATGAAGGGAAGTTGTGTCCCTGAGGAGACGCGGTTGTCATTTAAGCCTTATGGCTTTGACGAATGTGTCTGGTTGGTTGCGCTTGCCCCTACCAAGAGGAGGTCATGGCGTTGAGAAGATGTGGTTGCCAGCTTAGTTTTGAGGCTATTGTTGTCGGGTTTTTGTTGGCCTAGGCTGTCACCTGCATTTACCGTCGACGCTCGGTCCTATTGGAGGACGTCATAACTTCATATGTCTGGTCCTAGTTCGTCGACCATTGTAGACTTATGGTGCTCTCTCCTTCAAGAGGAGGTCACTGCACGTATGCTGAAAATCCCCATAAGATTTTGAGTTTGATCACATTTGGGCTGCTTGGTGACGGGATCAAGGTTCAAATATGACCGTATATAAGTTTCTCGGTGTGGGTCTGAGGTTCAACTTGACTGCGTATGGGCCACCCAGAGTGTGACTGAGGTTTGATTTGATTGCGTTGGGCTGCTCAGAGTGAAGCTGAGGTTTAATTCGACCACATTTGGGCCGCTCAGAGTTGGACCAAGGTTTGATCCGACCATGTATGGGCTGCTTGGGATGGGACCAAGGTTCAATCTGACCGCGTTTGGGCTGCTCAAAGTGGGACCGAGGCTCAGTAACAGGTGAACGGGTATTGACTCGACTTAGGGGCAGTCTAGATCGCATGATTTTATGCAGTGTTATATAATCATTCGTATGAGCAGGCAATATTATTATTCTATTAACAGAAATATGATTCAAGTAGGCGGTATGGTGCATGCAAGAGTTACCTGAATTTGGCGTGGAATCATCGTCGGCGCATGAGTGGTGCTCTTGTAACAGGCTCACCATACCGAGTGTATAGTTGGCGTGCACCGCTTCGAAAGGTCATCGGGGTGCTTTGGTAGGTGCCTTGGCCTATGGCCCCTATGCTCCATGAGATTCATCATTTGTCTTGGATTGGTTGGGCAGCGTGCTATTGCCACGCTAGGTGGCCTACTGGCCAGTGGTTTGGGTCCTGTTGTTGGCCGATACTGCCTCGGGTAACCCGGATCGGTGCAGCGCTTTGCTGGATGATATTTTATACGATGCGATGGGTGGCGAGCTGAGCACATCGATCCCCCATTGCGGTTATTGCCATAACGTTTGCGGGTTTATAGCTATGACACTGGTCAATGAGAGGCGTTGCAGTGGGATCAACCTATTGACTGGTGTGCCTTACTCTAGAGTATCGCTGAGGCTGAGCACAGCCTGTGGATAAGGGAATGGCTACTCAAGGATAGATTTTTATGAGTCCTTGGGACCCAATCATTGTAATCAAAGATAGATTGTATTCAGTCAACACAATCAAAGGCCGATAGTTTAATAGGTCGATGATTCGATAGTCCGATGGTTCAATAACTTATCCTCGATTACTACCATAACTTATCCTTTGCTCAAAAATCTATAATCAAATTCAACATATTTCAAAACCAAGTCCAAATCTCATTCAATTACTCTTTCAGTCAATTTCAGGAGACTTCCATAGTTCGATAACACAGTTTCATACAGAGTTTTCGGATACTAATCGTTCAAGATGCTTTATCAAGGCAACAATTAATATTTAAAATCATCAAAATTTCAAGTTTCCAACACAAATCTCTAAATTTTCGTGCTAGGGTTTCAGGTAAATTTTTTGGCCATAATTTGAGCATAAAACTTGGGCCAAATTACAAAATCAAAGCCATAATTCATAAAACATACATATAAAATGAATTAAATTCAAATTCACACCTAAATTTCGAGTTAGGGTTTGCACTACGTTGTCCGGACATGAAACAAAGAAAAAAAGTGAGCCAAATCACGAAATCGGAGTTATCAATCACAATATACATGTATAAACATGAAATCTAATCCAAAAGTCATGAGATTCATGCATTGTCCATGTCAAATCTTACGGAACAAGCGATTTAAAGCATAAACAATAATATGGAGATATTCAAAAGCGGTAAAAATGGAAAATGAGGTCAGAGATACACTTCCCTTAGCCTGAGTTATCGTTTTTCTTACTTGGATCGGAGTGGAACGGCCCAAAATTTCCTTCCTTTCTTCCTATCTTCCCCTTTCCCTCTTCTCTCCCTCTGTTTTCTGCTGGAAAGGCCGAAAAATGGCCGAAATAGAACGCAAATGGGCGCTTTAAAAGCAGGTCAGGTGCTCGAGCCCCAATTGAGCGTGCAGCGAGCGCACCCCCTTCTGTAGCAATCTGCTTTTGGCGCTCGCTACTGGGCTGGAGCCAGCGGCAAGTGCACTCTATTCTGGATTCTGTGCCTCCTGTTGGGCTCAACCCCACGACGAGCCCAACTCTACATCTTCCCATACAATGCGCAAATTTTTAATTTTTTAAATTTTATTTGTCCCACACTTAAATCTATCAATCTTATTAACTTATTTACTAGAATTTGCTATATTTTAAAAACCTGAGTCGTCACACTCTCCCCCACTTACAGAAATTTTTTCCTCAAAATTTAATGATCCTCAAATTTTATAATAAAGAAACATTCCTAATATCTCCAAATCATCTCCAGATTAAGGTGGTTATCTTAAAAAACCTCAAATCTCCAAATTATTCTTAATCTTTAGTTCCTGACTCGCTCTATGCTCATATAAATTTATTTGATCCGAAGGCAAACCCAATTCATTAACTATTTTTCCAACTTGGTTCTAAACCTCAAATGAGCAAAATATTTTACTTCCTTCAAGTAAAACATCGAGATTGAGCATTTCCTCTAAATATAGGCTCTCCATATTTTTGCTACGCACTCTGATTAAATCATCTAACTCTAAATTGTCCATTACTATTTATCATCACAATGAATTCGACCAAATATTCAATTCTTTTATCAAATTCAATTAAGATTCTAACATGAACCTTGAATCAAAATCAGACTTCCGAGGTAGTGTACTGCACATTCTCCTCATTTTGTTGATATGCCATCAAATTGACATTTTTCTAAGATTCATCTTCCCTTATGAATACCCAAATTATGCGATAACCATGATTAAAATTAACTTTAAGATATCCATATTACAAAAATAATTCTCATAGATCCTCAATTCACCACAAAACTAGAAATCATAACTATAGCAGTCACCATAAATTTGATACGGTTTTAGATCGTTAAGCAAAATCTCAAAACCTTAACAATTAGCAACCTCACGATCTCAAAACCCTTACACTAAGAAATTTTAGATCTAGTTGGCATACCGAGGAGCCAATAAATTAAACCTGAACACGTCCTCCAAAATTATGATTGGTGGGTTGTTTTGATATGAATCCACAGGGGCTTCCCAACTTAGGAATACAACATCCTATTTTCCAAGCATTCGAACATGCTCACAATTTACCTTTCACATTTCAAAGCACCGAAGGCATATCAAGTCCAAAGATTCCTAACTTCAATCGCCTGTACTAAGTTTGCTTCCTTAATAATATCAAGGACTATCTTCACAATTCTTAAATAGATTAATCCGCTTTTAGTCTCCTAAAGTTACCTCTCCGTCATAACATAACTATTTTAATCTTCAAAATTATTAGGTCGAAATTATCTCTGAGGTAACTCCACAAATTCTCAAATGGAGACTTTCGATATCAACTATCTTAACGTTCACCTTCATCGAAAGATATCGAGATCCACCTATTATAGCTCTTAACTCTTTAGATTCTCAAAACATTAATTTCTCCCAAAGCATTATCCATAATCCTCAAGGTAAAGACCTCGTCACAATTATGGGTGAAACAATTTCAAACTACGGACTCCTCCCCCTTTTTGCTTGTGGGTGATTACCTATCGATGCAGAATTAACAAAATTCTAATATTTCTCGAGAGCATTCTATCTATGCTAAATTACCTGGCCCGTTAGTTAATCCTACTTTCTAGGGGGTCCGAGGCTTCCTCAATGGCACCTAATCAATGTTCCTTCAACTTCATACAAATCTTTAGAGACTAATGTCACTTTCAATCGCCACTAGATCGCCCCGTAAAACAAGTTAGCTTATATACTTTCAAAACTTCCATAGCTAGATTCTCAAACAACCACCTACTGACAAAAAAAAGCAGTCCCATTTTCTAATTAGGCTCGACGCATATCCTTAATTCGATCAATTTTGCCTTTAGTTCAGAATGCATATCCTAATTACAGGGTATCATATTCTCTCGATGTAATACACACAAGTATCCTCAAACACCATCTCAGTTTTTGAAAGGATCTGCACAACCCAAAAAGATCCCAAAGAGGTCAACACCTCTGAGGCAAAATCCACAAATTCTTGATTATAACTTGCATAAAACACAACTGAGAAAATCATTCCAAAAGTTCAGCACAATTCCTAATTACCCTTGAAACTTCAACATTTAGCAACTTGATATTTCATTGTCAAGCCAATTTATTTATTCCAATCAGACCACCCAATTTTCACAATAATCTGACTAAAACCCAAGGACCTCACCGTTCGATCAACCTCGAGCAAAATCACAAGGGTTCTCTTTTCATGTTTTCATAACCACACAGCTCTGATAACGAAACCGATCCATAGTGACCCTTCACATATCTTATGAATATCTTAATCTTAAAGACTTCGAATCATCAAATTATTAACTTCTTGGTTAACCAAACATTCAAAATTCACCAAATATCCTTTCGATTCTACTTAAATCCTCAAGATCATTTCCGATTTCGGCACAACCTTAACAACAACTTTATTTATCAGTCAGAAGGTAAGGTAGGTTAATCGTTTCTTTTAACAGTTTTCTCTAATTTTTCTTATCCGCCTAATGACTTTTCAAGGATGGCTTAATAAGCCATCTATACTTAGCACGCACCTTATTACATAACTTACAAGCACCACCATATTAATTCCATTGCCTCTCTTGCAATTCATCTGATATTTTAAAACCCGTGATCCTAATTGCAAATTAGATTACTCTTTTCTAAATTATCAATTCTAGTGTGGCAATTCGCTAACCAAATTATCTTAGTATCTCGTTAAAGTTAATTATTCACGAACCAAAACCGAACATCGAAATTCATAATCCCCAAATCAAGCAAAACGGAAATCAAAACTCCATAATTAAGAAAATACCTTCACCCACGCTTACGGGTGCCTCGACGTCTCCATGATTATTCCTATCTTTCCTCAATTTAAAACAGTTCCATATGAACCTTCAACTCAATTCGATTTGCCTAAGCCCGAAATCTATATTAGTCTACTTAATCACTAAGTCAAGGTCTATTCATGACCTACTCATTCTAGTTAGGATACCTAGGATTTAACCATCCTATGTCTATACCTACTGATTTGATCAGTCATAATCATTTCCTAAACTTTCACATGCGATTCAAATCATTCCTACGGTATCTTATTTTCTCTGATACCATTTGTGACGGAACAGATTTTTTTATCTTCAAATGCTTTCGTCAAT
>JAOVVI020005396.1:0-16551 GCA_028571085.2 Nepenthes alata
TTGCCATAAGAGAGGAAGTGAAGAAGCTGCTCGACGTAGGGTTCATAAGAGAGGTCCAACACCCGGATTAGTTATCAAACGTCGTCCTCGTGAAGAAGAGTAATGGCAAGTAGCGGATGTGTGTCGATTTCATTGACGTGAACAAAGCTTGCCCGAAGGATAGTTTTTCACTGTCAAGGATTGACCAGGTAGTAGACTCTACGTCTGGGCACAAACTCTTGAGTTTTATTGACATCTACTTAAGCTACAACAAGATAAGGATGGGTTCGGACGACGAGGAGTACACATCTTTCATGACCAACCAGAGAACATATTGCTACAAGGTTATACCCATCAATCTGAAGAACGCAAGCACAACCTATCAATGGCTGGTAAATAAGATGCTCGAAATCCAAATCGGATAGAACGTGGAGGTGTACGTGGATGATAGCTCGTCAAAAGTAAAACCACCGACGACCATGTGTGTGATCTGGCCGAGACCTTTGAGGTTCTATAGGCTCATAGAATGAAGCTCAACTCAGCCAAGTGCATGTTCGGGGTAACATCTGAAACGTTTCTAGGATTTATAGTATCCCAGCGCAGCATCGAGGTGAACCTAGAAAAAAATAAGTGCCATCCTTGACATGAGCCCACCGAGGATTGTGAAGGAGGTCCAGAAGCTCACAGGGAGGATCACCGCCCTCTCTCGGTTCCTGATTAAGTCGGCAGAGAAGTACTTGCCGTTCTTTAAGGCCCTCCGAGAAACGAAGGCAACTAGATTCTGATGAACTACAGAGTGCGAGATTGCATTCCATGAGCTCAAATAATAGCTCTCCAACCCTTAGCTCCTGACCACGCCTTCAGAGGGTGTGGACCTATACCTATATCTGGTGGTCTCAAATACGGCCCTGAGTTCGATCCTCATTCATCAATAGGGAGACGTGTAACGACTCGTGTACTACGTAAGCAAAGTACTGATAGACACAGAGTCTCACTACCCTCACGCGAAAGGATTACTTTGGCCCTCATTTACTCCACCAGAAAGCTGTGGCCATACTTCCAGGCCCACCATATCGTCGTGTTGACCGACTAGCCACTGAATGAAATCTTGTAAAAACCAGAGACGTTTGGGCATCTAGTCAAGTGGGCTATCGAGTTGGGTGAGTTCGACATGGAGTTTCGACCCCGATCGGCCCTAAAGGGTCAAGCCCACGCGGATTTCGTCATCGAAACGACGACCCCTGCTCTCGATGCCCCCGATTAGCTCAAAGGCATAAACATCCTGGGCGCCTTGATATAGACCTTAAACGTTGACAAATCGTCCATGCAGCGGAGCCGGCATTGTTCTCAAAACTCTGGAAGACTCGGAGATAAAATACTCTCTGGCACTTGGATTCCCAGCAACCAATAACGTTGCCAAATACGAGGCCCTCCTCGTGGGACTCAGGCTAGCTAAGGAGTACTTGGCAAAGGAATTGGTCGTCTACAGCGACTCAGAGCTGGTAATCAATCAAGTCCAAGGGGCTTTCGAGATGTCGAACCCTCAGCTAACCAAGTACTTGGCTAAGGCGAGGGCTCAAACCCAGGCGTTCAAGAAGGTCGAGATTGTGCATATCCCGATGACAGGGAACTGAAAGGCCGGCCAGTTGGCCAGGGTTGCTGCAACGGGCTCTTAGGAGCAGTATACTAGGAGCATGTGGGAAGTCCTAACCGGTGAGCATCAATGACCCCGAGCGCGAGGTGTTGTAGGTGGTTGAAGGCGACAACTGGATAGCCCCATACCGAAAGTACTTGACAGACGGAACACTGTAAGAGAACCCGAAGGAAGTCAAGCGCATAAAGAAGATGGCCGATTGGTACACAATCATTGATAGGAGATTGTACCGACGAGGATATTCGACCCCTTACCTAAAATGTCTCTTGCCTGAAGAAGCCGGATACGCGCCGAGCGAAGTGCATCTCGGCATATGCGGCTCACACATCGAAGAAAAGAACCTTGCATTCAAGATCATGCGATAGAGTCTGTATTGACCCACGATGAAATGCAACACCATGGACTTCGCCAAAAGATGTGAGAGCTACCAAGTCCACAGATCCATGAGCCACCAACCACACACGGACTTACAAAGCCTACAGGCACCATGGTCGTTCGCACAATGGGGGCTCAATAACCTTGAGCCCATGCCATTAGCATCCAGGCAGAGGAAATTTCTTATTATTGGTATTGACTACTTTACCAAGTGGGTCGAGACCACTCTTCTGGCATGTATAACCAAGCAAAATGCAATGGACTTTGTCCATCAAAACATTATTGTCGGTTAGAAATTCTCGAAGTCATAGTGACCAACAATGGAATCCAGTTCACCGGTAAAAGATTTACCAAGTACTACACAAGTTTGTGCATTAGACTGGTCCATACATTTGTGGCATATCCACAAGAAAACGGCCAAGTTGAAGTGACAAACCATACGTTGCTACACGGGCTGAAGACCAAGTTGGAAGACGCAGGGGGCTCCTGGATAGACGAATTGCCGTCAAAACTATGGTTATTCGAGACGACTCCACGTGAACCATCATGGGAGACGCCATTTAGTCTATACTACGAGATTGAAGCGATCGTCCCTATCGAGGTCGAGCTACCTAGCCTAGGAATCAAATTCTTTGAACCTGTCAACAATTTCCAGAGGCTCAAAGAGCATCTAGATCTGCTCCTAGAAGTCCGTGACACGACACGCTTAAGGACGGCAGCCTACCAGCAGCGCATCATTCGGTACTACAATAAGCGGGTGAAGGCTCGTCCGCTCAAGGTCGGGAATTTGGTTCTACGGAGTGTAGAGGCGACGGGCAAGACTGCTTACAGAAACAAACTCTCTTCAAATTGAGAGGGATCGTTACTTGTCTCAACAATCCTCCGGAATGGAGCGTATAAGTTGCATACCTAGGATAACAAATTGATCCCTCGAACCTGGAATGCGACCCACCTCAAGAAGTATTATCAATAATCCTCGGACATGCCCAGGTAAGGTTTGTATATACAGTCCAGGATGCTTGTACATATAGCATATTTTCTTTAATAAAATCATTATTTTCATTTTTCTATCTAATTGTTCATGTGAGTACATACTTGCTTGTCATCTCATAAAATGAAACGGCCTAAACTATCCCTAAATTAGGAAGACGCTTGTCCGCTTGTAAAAAAAACCTTGGCCCTGTGCCAAGCAACCCAAACGCGGTCGAACTCCAAACTTCGACTCCACGCCGAAAGGCCCTTTAGCTGCTAAGAAACCTTGGCCCCATGTCAAGCGGCTCATACGTGGTCAAACTCTGAACTTCGACTTTGCGCCTAATGGCCCTTTAGCAGCCAAGAAACCCTGGCCTCGTGCCAAGTGGCCCACACACGGTCGAACGATCAGGCCTGGGGGCTCCAAAAGCTCCTAATAAGATGGCCACTAAAGCCTTAGAGGGTTTAAATGACAGGCGTGTGGCAATATTCTTTTAAAGAAGAGAGCGCCCTCAATCAACAACGGTCGGCGGGTTAACACCAGGTGCACATAAGCAATGACGGCCTGAGTCAAAATACGATATTACAAGTAAAACACGAAGACATGGGTACTTGTATATTTAATAGCTGTAATTTTTTAATTTATATATAGCAAAACTCTAATTATTTGATTAATAAAACAAAAGAGATATTATTATAACCCATTACATATAATTTTAAATTTAATATGTTAAGGCCCATTCGGCCCGAATTATTTGGGCATTACATGGCCTATCACACCCTAGCGCAGCATTTAATAACTAATACAAAAATATGGTTTGTTTATTAATTATTTAAATACTATTTTTATCAAAATATGGGATACATTAAAAAATAATTTTTAATAAACTATTACTAAATAATATAATATTATAACTTTTAACCATTATAATCAATTATTAAAATTTGCAATTTTAACTTTCTTTCCTACCTAATGTATTTGTTAGACTAGCCTAGCTACTCATGCTCATCCACTTTTAGTCCAAGTTTGGTTATTAAAATAAGGTAAGAATAAAATTTTTATTCTTAAGAAATAAATATTTTTTTATTTGATTACAAATTTAACTGAAAATAAATATTTTTAAAAAATATTTTCACATAAAATATGAAAATAATTATTCTCATTATTATTATTATTATTATTATTATTATAACTATTCTCGTCTTATTTCTTATACTATTCTACAAACCAAATAAAAGAATATTAATTCCCATATTATTCTATTTTAACAACTAAATATAAAAACAATAATTCTAACTATATTCCCATCCTATTCTATTTACTGGAATAACCATTCTATTCCCACCTTATTCCATTCCAGCAACCAAACGTACTGTTAAAGTTACAACCTAATATATATATATTTTTTTATAAGACTTGCAAATTTCTTGTATAAAAAATTTTCTATAATTTTCTAAATTCATTCCTTATATCAGAAAAATATGAAATGTTACTAAAAAATTTCTCACAAAATCTAAAAAATGTCTTTATATTTATCCAAAAAATTGCCTCTTAGTTAAGTCAGTTATAAAATAAAAAGTAACTGATTTATTAATTATTTAACTGATTTATCAAGAGATTAACTGATCTAATTAAATATAATAAAATCATACAATATTATAATATTTATTTTAATTAATTACTAAATAATATCATATTATATATGATAATTCTAACATTTTATTTGCTAAAATTACGACAAATGGAAACAAAATGGCTTGACATGGAATCAGGATTTGCAGAATGCGTGTAGCGTTTCATCCAGCGCCAGTCTATCATAATCCCCAGTAAACTCACAGTTGCCCAAAGGGCCTCTCAGAAGGATGAGTCTCAGCAGGCCATCGGCCACCTTCTTATCAACCTGCAATGGATGGAACTCAGAAGCTCAAACCATATAATAAAATATTAATCAAAATATTTAAAATATTAATCAATATATATTAATATTAGGAAATTTCGATAAGATATATATCAAACGACGTTCTAAACATCAACTGATATAATCTATATATTAAATATAAATAAAAAATCTAAATTCATATGCTCTGTAAAAGTATAAAAAATATATATATCATAAATTTTGAAATGTTTTCTCCATAACCCAATTTCTCAAAATTAATTTTGATAAAAGTCAAAAGTAACTATTCAAATATATAATTATATTATTAAAGACAATCATATTTTAGTAAATAACTCACTTTTAATATGATTATGAAAAAAAAAAAAATTTTTACTTCCATAACTATCGATGCCGTTGTGCACCATTTGATGCTGCTGATATTGATGTGCCATTTTATCTATGCATCTATGCCAGTGAGTTTATGCAAAAATAGATGTATAGATGAATACTGAATCATTCAAAGGCATCACAAAGCTATTATAAAGATGACTTTGACATATTTTTCTTCCTATAGAAGTAGAAGGATAGTCCAGCTTACCGCCATAACAGATTTGAACATCTCGACGGTCATGCTTTCGGGCGGAGCAGTTGGTAGCTTGGCCTGTTTCAAGATACTGTCGACTCGCCTCACTAATGACTCGTCTATCCAACCAAGGCGGTGAGACAAATCCACTGCCATGACCTGAACCGCATAAAGTTAGGGAAGAGAAGTAGGGTCAGGTGAGAATTGGGGGCTGCTTCACCTCAATCCAAGGCCATTGGATATAAATCCTGATGCCAACGGAATTTTTCTTTTTAAGAAAATCTATTGAAACTTTATTTCGAAAATAAATAAAATACATAGACCGTTGAATTTATATCCAATCAACTCAGACCCGGGACAAAGCCCCACAACTCAAGGGATAGGTTAAGAGGACAGTCAGTACCATCCCAGCTGCAACTGCTTCTCCATGAAGCCATTGGCCATAGCCAACGCCTGTTTCTACTGCCTGCAAAATGCAGCAGCATAAATAATTGACCAGAGGACTTAAACAGTCACATAGAGATCCATTATGCTCGAAAATCTGAGCAAGATACCACAAAAGTTTTTTTTTTCCTTGCTAGGTAACACCACAGGCTAAGAATTATGGACACGGGGATACGGACACAACACAGAATTGGTATGCCGGCATGGTATTTTCTTAGAAATGATGACTCATAGGTTATTTAGAGATATGAGAATATAATGGATTGATAATATTTTTTATTCTGAATTATCAATTAAAATACATAGATTGTTCTATCAACTGAAAAGAGATATAGAGAAATCAAGCCAATATAAAAGGATTGTGCTATAACATATCTTACACAATGAGAAAAAAGGCACTAAAGGTTAGGTTTTTACTTCAAAATTACTAAATGACTCTAATTTTCTTTAATTTTAGTAGGAACTCTATTTTTTAAAAAAATTACAAAATAGTTTAATGTGTCGAAAATTTATCAAAGAATATAGGAATCGAAAAGAAAAAAAATACTCACGCGTTACCTTGAAGAATTGCTGGTGCTTCTTACATTCAGGGAAGGAGGAAATTGAACATGAAATCTTTTTGTCTGAACCAAGTCAGCAGTGGTCTCATTGGATAAAACAGAAGCATAAAATCAAAGCATCATGAGCTGTTAATGTTTTTTATGATGGTTAGGACCTCCATGAAGTCACCTGGGTCTGCCCAGCTAAGGTGTGTTAAATGGATAAAAAATCGGCAACGACAATAGTCGTGGCCATGGTCGTATCGAACATATCACACATTTATCAATTATATTAGAAAAATAAAAACATTTTCTAAAAATTGTAGCTAACAAACAAATATCACCTCATATATTAGCTGAATATTAAATATATTGGCTAATATATAATCGAAACGAAAACTTACTACTATTTTGCATAGTATCAAAAAATATTAGTAATAGGAGCCCAATATTGATTTACATTGATTGATAAATCGGATACCAACCAAGATTTTTATCCATGGTGTATTAGCTTGAATTATATGTAAGGAAGCACACACACACATATATAGATAGACGGATATATATCTATATAGAGAGACATCTCTGACCTCCCTAAAAGAGGATAAACACACAAAAAAAATCAAGAATTGTGCATGAAGGATTAGGTAACAACTACAAGAATTCTTGCCGTGATTCACTGTTTCAATAAAGGCTCCAATATTTTTCTCCTCAAAAATAGAAAAAAGGATGCGCTATACTTTACCACAGACTATTTTATAATCATAATATACTAATAAAATTAAAATAAAATTTTATATGACAATTATTAAACTCATTATGCTTTATGAATCAAAATATGAAACAATCAAATGTGCGTATGCAACGATGGATAAGTGAAATCTTCCTAAAAAATTAAGATATAAAGACATTAGGAAATGCTTATAAGTTGACCTATAGCAGATAAGATGGGAACAATCGTCTAAAGTGGTTTGGTCATTTAAAACGTAAGTCAATGTAGTGCTTGTTAGGAAATGTAAATTAGTTATAGTTGGAATAATGAAATAAAAACAAAAACATGAAAAAAACTTGGATATATGCGATAAAAATGACTTTATATTATTTATACTCTCCAAAAATACTGTACTAAATTGATTGAAATGAAAAAATAAAAAATTCATATAGTTAATCCCACTTAGTAGAAATCTCAAAATAAGCTTCAGGTTTTGGAAACTGAGATCCATTGTCTCAATCTCTCAGGTTTGTATTTCTTTTAAATGGATGCCGTATTCCATCCTGATTGTTGTCATGTGAATGACAACCCATCTTAATTCAAAGCATTACTGAAACAAGAGCCATTGAGCAGAAGCTAACTAGCAGTAACACAGCACACGAACATAACATAACTGTTAAATGTGACTCAAATTCGTTTTAAGCAATTGACCTGTCTGAAGACCTAACCTGAAAAGATTGTTGTGCGACTTAATGTATATTTCGAATGAAAATTATTGATTATAGCAGAGGAATTGGGCTGTAGGGTTTTGTTGTAAGGTTGAGCCCATCAGTTTTACTATATATAATATTGCTATCCAAGGGTTTCAGGTGGGCTTTTGGAAACACATTATAGCGGTATCTTATAACCCTATTATTGAAGATAGTAAAACCTCTCCTTGTTTGCTCGTGGTTTTCTCCTTTACATTTTTCCGCATAAATCTGGTGTTTGGTTATACAATTGTTTTTCTATTTACTGATGCTAATCTCAAGAATCTCTAACAATAACCATTAATGGTGACATCAGATGCATCAGATTCAATCTTATCTCAACATGACACTGATAGCGATGTCCCTAAAATGAGCCACTTCACATAAGTTGACGAAATATCATAGCATATATTTCAGAAATGAAAAACTTACATGTCCAAATGTATGGCCTAAGTTCAATGTTGCCCTTAGCCCATTTTCCTTTTCATCCAAGGAGACGACCTCAGCTTTGTTTTCACATGAGCGCTTGATAGCATATGCCAGTGCACTAGGGTCCCTGCCATGAACAGACCAATCACCAAAATTAATCAGATTATAAAAAATTCCATAAATTGATGAAGCAAAAATGGCCAGATTACTTATCTACATTCCACCATATTTTATATATAAAAAAATTAAGATTTATAGCTTCATATTAAGCATAGAACTCATCATAACAAACATCCAAATACCAAGCAAAATGTCCACAATTAGAAGCAACAGACCATAAATCAATGAGGTGAACCCGGAAAAATTGCAAATAATGGACAGCCACACATAAAAATAGTAAATTCATAATTTATAGCTTTGTACTTAGCAAACTATTCATCGTATGATATCAAAGACTCATGCCAACAATAGCATCATGCAGTATCTTTCACCATGTTCAGAGCTAGCAAATTTTTTGACCAAATTTAAAAAATATTTCATGTGAATAGCAAAGTGAATGTATTATGTCATATAAAATCATCTAGATTGCATGTGTTTTATTCAAATTTAGTCCTTCCACCCAATTCAAAAGCATCAACATGGTATGTCATATAAAATCACATCTGGGAAGATTCCACTTTTCACTTGTATCGAAACAAATCACTGCAAAGGCAATATACAAGAACACAGTTGTAGATAGATAGACAGATAGAAGAGGGAATTATTACCTTTCATAAATAAAGATACAAATCTATAGAGATTGATTAAGGTGAATGGAGTGGGGGAGAGAAAGAGAGAAAAGAGGGATATTTATTATGGTAGCCGTGAAGGTCCTCCCACATTTTAGACTTCTAGTTAAACCCAATAGCCAGGATTAAAAGTTAGGAGAATGAATAATGGAAATTACATCAAATAATTTAAATGACTGTTCAATCTTCAGTGTTCATTTACCTAATTTCTAATCCTGACCGTTAGATTTATCTAGTAACCTAAAATGTGGGGAGACCTTAACAACAATCATTTATTACCTTGCCATCAATAAATGCATATTCTTCTCTTGCCACTCAAAAAACTCAGCATCTCTAACAAGTCCATATTTGATAACCTCAGCAAACCCTGATGCTAGTTCCCTGTCTGGAAGTGTGTTCAATGTATCAGTGTCTACAAGTACACACTGAGGCTGATAGAAGGATCCAATCAAATTCTTCCCAAGGCGATGGTTTATGCCTGTCTTGCCCCCCACTGAAGAATCAACCTAATAAAAATTTCATTATCAGCAAGGACTACAAAAACGACAATATAAACTAACATATGCATGTTGGTGCATGTATGCCAAATTCAGAAGGTGCAAGTGGTTCCATACCTGTGCCATCACCGTCGTAGGAATCTGGATGAAATTTACACCACGGAGGAATGTAGCTGCTGCAAATCCACACATATCACCAATTACTCCACCGCCAAGGGCAACAAAAGTAGAACGCCTGTCTAAACGAGACTCAATTGCTTTATCGAACACTTTCATAAGGGTGTCCTATGGCAGATACAAGATACAGTGATTAAAAATGATGGAATGTCAAAAAATGGGTAAAAATTTAGAAGTTAAGATACTAACCATGTCCTTGTACTGCTCTCCATCAGGTAAAATCACACTTTCAACCGATACTTTTGGGTTATCTCTTGTCAAAGCAACAACAACTTTATCCAAATAAAGTGGTGCAATAGTAGTGTTTGTGACCACAAGAACACTTTTTCCATGCACATGCCTAACAAAAAATAAAGTCACAAAAATATGAAATGGGAAATTGTAAGAATATATGAACCCCATCAGTCCTCCATTTGATGATTCAAGAAAGATAGCGGCTAGCATTCAAATTTGTGTCAATTGTAAG
This sequence comes from Nepenthes alata, assembly GCA_028571085.2. Classification (NCBI taxonomy): domain Eukaryota; kingdom Viridiplantae; phylum Streptophyta; class Magnoliopsida; order Caryophyllales; family Nepenthaceae; genus Nepenthes; species Nepenthes alata. The sequence goes on from JAOVVI020005396.1 coordinate 10,245, forward strand.
TGAGGGAAACTGTGAAACAAAAGCATGTCAATATCCATGGAGAAAACAAGCATAGAAATATCCTTACTATGTACATCTAATAGTTTAATTTCAAGGGAAAGTGTGCAAATCCAGAAAATCTCAATTTGCAGTGCACGGTTCATCCAATATTCGTATCTTATTATAAGCAGAGTAATTGAAACCTTGCTGTCAGGAGAAAAACAACAACCCAGAGATTGTCATGTTCACACCAAAAACTAATTTCAACAATATTCTTTCCTTGTAAACCATGCAACTACACTTTTGTTTACAGTTACTAGATTGTATACACTTCTGAGTAGCTTTTCTTGATAGAATCAGACAAAGTGCAGGAAAAAGATGGTTTCAACAAGACTGAAAATAAGCTATACACTTTGTCACCATAAGCTACAGTTGTTTGGATTGGAAAAACATGGGGTGGAAAAAATATAGCATATAAAGAAAAGGGAAGAGAAAACAAATGCATGTTATGCAACTTTCATTGCATTTGATCCCTCTTTCTAAAAAGAAAAGATCCTTGCCTTATTTGGCTAGAAAGATGAAGAGAAAACTACAGAATACCGTAATCACATCTTGTCATGCTTTTCATTTTAAATAAGGCAGCCTTGATACAACAATGAAGATTGCTCTTTTCGTGATAAGAGGTCATGGATTTAAATCACAGTAATGATCTCTCTATACTACTGGAATAAGTTTGTATATATCTAAACTTTTTCATATCCCAAAATGTGAGAACCTTGTGTATTTTGCTGTCCTTTTTATCATTTAAAGTAATGGTAATGGCAATCACTGTAGGTTCTCTGACAAGTGTATTATAATGCAGAATCATAGAGGATTTGTGACAGTTGCCCCATGGAGACTGATGCATGCATTGCTCTTTGATTTGAAGTCACAGCAGCTTCATTTTCCTTCATGTCCAAAGTCCCCAGATTTGGAAGAAAATAACCCCACTTCCTCTACTGGTTTATGCATAACAACTTCTGACTAAATATTAGAAACAGCCCATATATTTAATTTCTATTCCTCCCAATTCCTTCAATTTCCTTCAATCCAAATCAAGCGTCAAGAACATGCAGCTTCTTTTCCAGTTGGAATTGACAATCCAAACGACTGCAACACTACATATTCCTCAATTGCTTACCAAGGTTTTTCCTTGCTGAAGAACCAAACAGAGACTTAGTTACTAACAACATGCGTCACTATCATCGATATCACAACGGTACGATACCATCAATATTACAACGATATCATGCCCGGCCAAATTCAAGTTTCCGTTGATTTTTCTATATTAAAAAAATTAATCAGTTAATTGGTCCATATTCCTAATTTTGGCTATCCCATAACCACTCACTTCCACCGTGAATGGTAACCCATAGGCATTTCGAATATATATATAAAGCTTCGATTGCACTATCAATGGCTGGAAGTTAGTATTTTGATACTTAATTTATTTGTGCATTCGATCAATAGGTGACTAAAATTTAAGTCAATTTTAGTTGAACAGCTCATCTCCGAAAGGAGAGAGAATCGGGCCAGGGTATTCCCCAGCGATGCAAATATGATAGACATTCTAAATTAAAAGAGATTATGAACGTTACAAATTAGAATAGATTTGAGATTTTATTTGATTTTGATTTTATTAAACATATTTTATTTTATTTAATTTTAAAATATTTTATTTGATTAGCTTTTATTTCATATATTTTTTTTATTTTGAAATATCCTTAATTAAAAAATTATATTTATTTTCTAATTAACTTAGAAATAATATTTTACTATACAAAGATCTTAACCTTATTGTTAGAGACATTGATAAGTTGAATAAATATTGAATAATTGTAACTTTATTTTCTCTCAACTGATCTCTACTTTTTTTTCTCTCTATCCACTTCTCCTGTTTCTTCCCCTTCTCCCCCATTTCTTCTCCTTTCAATCCACTACTTTCCCCTTCCCAACATCACCAAGTGATCGAACTAAAAATTGCAAAATAAATAAAACAAAAACAGAATGAGAAAATCAATCTAGAAACTAATACGCTTGAGACAATAATTTGAATTCCAAGCCCACTACAGCCACAAGAAAATTAAGTGGTGAGGAAAACGAAATACCTCTGAAGAAGATCGGGCTGATTGAGAAGTCCAGAACCAATATAAATAGGATAGCTCCGATCCGCCAAATCGACTTCCACAATCGTAGGAACCTTAGAAATCGTGGCTTTACTGACCGATTCATCCATCACCTGGGTCGAAACGGCAAGTACTTTTGATCTCATCCGACCGGCATTCTCTCCGTCAATTCCGATCCGATCCGAACCACGCGAAGCAATCAATGAACGGAGAGAGATAGCGGTAGGGCTTCCTAGCCGAAGGAAAATATATGTAGTTCTCGACTTAGAGACTGAGCCGTTGGAAGGGAGACTTTGGAGAGAGAAACAGGGAGAGGAAGGATGCATGGAGGAAGCCATGGCGAGGAAAGTGGTGCAGAGAAGAACTCGTGGTAGAGATTTTCGCTTTCGAAGGTGGGTTGGTGCTGGTGATGGCGTTCAGCGCCAGAATTTCAGCGTTTTGGCCCCTCGCTTTCGTGGAAGGAGACGTTACGTTGGGACAGGGAGGGGTAGGTGAGTGAGTGCGGCCGGGAGTGGTTCTACCTGATGATTGAAGGGATGGTGAAGACGAGGAACCATTGAGCTCCACTTTTTAAAGAGATTTTTTAAATTTATATTATTTATTATTCAATAAATATCTGTTGCGTCCGCATGTTTTAGCCGCCTATCAATCAGAGTTTAAGCAAAATTACATGTTTCAAGACGGACGAAAGCATGCAACACAAAGTAAAACGTGAAAGAAAGAGGGGGACGAGGACATTGGGCACGAGGACTTTAACGTGGAAAGCCCCATTTAAATTTAAAGGGAGAAAAACCATGATGACGGACAAGCGGTCCATGAGATTTCACTGTTATAGAAAAGGAATACAACCGGGTGCTTATGGTGCGACTTGTCACCGCCAAGAATTACAAGGAGTTTTATCTTTCTCTCTTCTTTTCTTCACTTTCCTCTTTGAAAATTGCTCTCAATATGAGCTCAAGTAATGGTTTGTAGAATCCTCTCCTTGTTGCTTGAAAGGAGGTATTTATAGAAAAGATTATACCGTTGGCAAAGGACAAGTGACACTGGCGTGTCAGGGACGCCTGTCACCAACCCTGCTGGTGCGGCGTGTCAGGGACACCTATCACCAGCCATGTGGATGCGGCGCCTGCTTTGCGGATAGGACATGTCAGCGACGCTAGCTTTGCGTATCCGACGTGTCAGGAGCCATTGGGTTTTTTATGATGGCGTGTGCTTCTTGGTCACAGTGAACTATCTGAGTTGGCATGCTCGGTCATGTTGGTTCCTTGTGCAGAGATGCCAAGGCTGTCATTATCTGTTGAAAGCCCTCGGCGTCTTTTCCTAGTCATCGGGTTCGTTGGGCTAGGTTCTTGGATGTTTCTCGGATTTTCTTGATGACATCAGCCCCTTGTGGCGTCCTCGTGCTCTTTTAGGTCAAATTGGCATCTTGGACCTTTATCGTTACTTGGGCTTCTTGGCCAGCCTGTCTTCTTGGTCCGCAGGGGTGGCTTTAGGCCTTCCTTTTGGGCCGTGTTTTATGGGCCCCAGTATTGAGATCCAACACTAGCCCCCCATGCCAAAGCGCTCGAGGTCCTCGATCATTTGGCATGACGTCGCTGCTCCTCTTGGTAGGCTGACCTTTTCCTCTGGCAGTCTGTCCGTGCACGCGCCATGGCCTAAGGAGGACGTCCCTAAGGAAGTAAAAACATGGCCGTTCACCTTTGGGTTTAGGCCTTTCGTGGCGCTAGTCCGAGACCACGTGTGTCCTCGGAGGGAACGTGGCGCAAGGTTTGGTAAAGAAGTGTCCCAAAGCTTCTTTTGAGTCCGAGACCTTTCCGGTGCCACCGTTTGGGCTTCTGCAAGGTATTTAATACTCAATTTGACGGGCTGACACTCGCCTCGGGAACCCAAAGCCATGATTTCCTTGTGGTTAATGGGGCAGCGACATGTGGCGAGGAGTAATAAGTACGCCTTTTTCAATTTCAAAAACGATAAATTGGCATTTACATTTTTGATTTTTCATTTCTACGCCTTTCTTCGTTTTCCTTGCTGAACGTTTTCTCCAAGTGCCGAAATTCTTGCCCTTCGTTCTTCCTCTACCTTTTCTTCTTTCGTCTTCCATGGCTCCAGGAGTAAAGGAGATTGCCTCCTCGATGACACTTAGTAAGCTTGAGGGCATTCGAGGGCGGTATGGTATCCTTGATTCCATGGCCATGGTGGTTCCCAAGCCGGGTGATAGGGCGTGCAGCCTACCTGATGGTTTCATCGCTGTGTACAAAGTCTACCTCAAGGGCGGGCTCCGTTTTCCTGTTTCGGAGGAGCTTTACCTTATCATGATGGGTCTTGGCATTTCTCTTGCAAGGCTGCAGCCAAATGCAATCAAGTACTTGGTCTCCTTGTGTGTTATCGCTCGTTGCCATGACAAACTGTTGGACGCTCTCATAGTCAAGGTAATGTTTCATTTTACGTATAACCTTGACTGGATAACGATGACCCATCGCCTAGATTTTTTCGTAATGTGTGGGGGGAAATCAGACTCCACTAAGAGGTGGAAGGATAAATTCTTTTTCCTGGGCGTTCGGAAGAATTGGGTCATCCCCATTCTTTCGGGGAATGTGGCCAATCAATACTGCTCGGTTCCCTCAAGGGACGAGAGGGATGTTGTGAAGGAGTTCTCGGACCTAGTGATGGCCAATCTTGGGGGCTTTTATGAGAACAAACGTAATATCTGGTTGTCATCCGAGAACTTTGAGAAGGAGAAATGGGGGCCACAGTCCGTGACCTCCGTTGTGACTCCTCCTGAGAAGTCGAAGAATAAAAGACTGAGGAGGAAAGGAAAATCTTTGAGGATTGAGGAGCCTGCAGAACACTCAGAGAAGAGTCGTCCGGTCGAGAGCTCAAAACATCCGGCGGCCATCGTTGAGTAACCCCTGTCCGATGATGACGATGATGATGACTACAATGACAATGTTGTGATGGCCCCTCTTTTCAAGAGGTCGAGGACTGGTCCTTTACCAGAGTCCTCGGGGACTGAAGGTCCCGCTTTTGCCTCGTCGGTTGATCCTCTCGGCGAGTCTTCGAGGACGATTGTGTAGATTGTGGAGCTCCCAGATGATAATGATTCTACTCCCTGAGTTCCCGCTGATCCTCCTGGTGAAGTCTTGGACAGGATTGGCCACCCTTCCGAGGACTCCATCAGGGAGGCTGAGGGAGGAGTGACAACTGAGCTGGTCTGAGAGGTAGCAGAGGCTGAGGAAGCAGGCGCTATTCACCTGACTTCTCGTGAGCCTCTCGAGCATCCTGATGCAGTCCAACCTAAACGTCCGTCAGGGCGTCCCGCTAATGTCTAGGAGGAGACTCATGACGAGGATGTTGATGTTGGGGCAGTCTCCTTAGTACCTTTTACAGCTATGGAGCCTACGCCCAAGGCCAGAGTTGAGATTTTCATGGCGCCTGTCACGGTGCCCTCTGCGTCCGAGGCCTCTCGAGGGGGTGCTATCAGCGGCAACCTTATCATTTCTGAGGTATCTTTCCTCTTTCTTTTGAGCTCCTTGATTTTCTGCCTTGTTTTAGACTTTAACATTTCCTTTCTTCTTTGCAGCTTCGAGGCTTGGCCGGGAACCTTGACCGGCTGATTGGAAGTGTCGCCCAGGGCTTCTCGCAGATGGAGGCCCTGAGGGTTGCTGGAGAAACCGCCCAATGTGCGGAAGCAAAGGTGGCTGAGGCAGAAAGGAAAGTTGCCTCCTTGGAACATACCGTCAAGCTCCAGCAGCATTAGCAAGGGCTTCCTCGGGACAGGTTTATTTGTCTAGAGGATAGGCTGAGGACGTCTGTGCAGACCGTGAAGATTGCGTCATTACTGGATAGCAAATACTTGGAGGGCATTCGCATGTGCCGCCGAGTGCTGCGATTGATCCATCCGCAGTTTTCTGTAGCCGTTCTTGATCCTAGGAATGCCAGTGCCTTACGCGCAGAAGACTTGTACGGCGTTGCTGGGAGACCTTTCATCGAGTCCTCTCGGGCAAGGCCTCAAGGTGAACCTCCTACACCCGAGCAACCAGGTCTAACGGACCAGGCGGGGCCCTCTGGAGCTCAGGAGGTTCGGGGACAAGGGAGCCAAGAGGGCCTCTCGTGACACATTGTCTTCCCTATACCCTATTCCCTCTTTTTTTTATAACATTATA
>JAOVVI020005397.1:0-16549 GCA_028571085.2 Nepenthes alata
AAGCAGCTCATTATGCCCAATTTACTCAAATCTTCTCTCCACCATCCTCATTTTGATCATACATGAGATTTCTAGGGATTACGAGTAGTTCCTACTGATCCGAACTTCATCCGTGATCAAATTTCTTTTTCACGCATGCATTTCTCTTGCTTATATTGAATTGTACTTGAACTTACTTTTCTGCAATCAATGGGTCGTTCTCGTGGCGTTTTCCATTTTGATGAAGACCCTACTCAGAGGTTTGAAACTTCCCTCGTTCTTGCTTTTGCTCGGCGTCATCTGTTGACTTTGATGCCATTATGGTATTAGAGCCAACATCTCGTAATCACTAAAGTGTAGCTGTTTGTTTTTTTCTGCTTTCTTATACTTTTTTTCTGTTTTTTGCATTTTTTCCCCCTTTTGTTCCTTCCCCGAAGCAAATGGTGGCTGGTTTGGTTGTTTTGCTTATCGTCATGACGGTTAGAAAATGTGGCTATGTAATGTATTTGATAGGAAGAAAGGTGGGAGATGGATGCGGAAATTCTTTGACCTGATTAGTGTTGAGTATTGGAAGATGAGTTCATTTGCTATTTTAAAGAAAATCAATATGATTATTCACTGAGATTATCTTTTGTAGTACTAGTTTTGGTAATGAATGCCATCTGAATATTCTGGATAGAAAGGATTTGATAAAGTTATGTTTTCATGGATGAGGATAGATAAATGAATCAGTTTGGAAAGGGGATGATAAATGGAAAAGCCTAAACTTAGGGTTGGTGGTGAGATGGGATTATGTGAAATGAGGATTTCGGGGAGTCCATGCAATGTGCAAGAATGGTAAGTCTCCTGCATTGTTTGTGGAAAACATACTAAAAATGGAGACAATTTCTTATAGTCCGAATCTGCATTGCTAATGAAATGCAAATGATCTCTAGATTAATAGAAGGATCCTTCAATCGGCTAGAATTCATGACTTAAACGAAACTAAATCTTTTCAGTTCATATTGAATAATTGTGCCATCGTGCATTGTTAAAAAGAACTCAGATTCTTGTTTACAATCACACATGGTCTTACCAAATCTGGTTCGCTTTTAATATGTTCCTCAAAAAATCCAATTTGTGCAGATTCCCCACTTTTTTTTCCCCTAGAAGATATGGGAAATGTGATCGATATTATTTCATTGAATATATGCTCTTATCCTTGTTGTCTGAAGAAACCTTCCTTCATTTTGTATTTTTCCATAGAAATAAATGAGACGACAAGTTCAATGTTCCACTGAGATTTCAAATAGGTGTCCAAGTTCACTTTCATTATATTTTGCCTATATATAGAAAGACAACAAAATTCCGAATCACGGTCATTGATGATTGGATAATATGGTACAAAAAGTGATCTTCAAACACTTGATCTGCACCCTACAAAAAGAGTCAATTGGCGAGTACTTTCTTTCAAGATCGCCAATAGCTATAGAAGCCTCAGATGTGACAAAGAATCTTAATTTTGGTTTCTTGCGTGATTGAAGAATTAGAATTTCTGGAAAAATATGGTAGAGATTGGAAGGATGAGTGACAGCTAGAGGGTTAAAAAAAAGAAGGTAGTTTTAAGCCTGGTTTCAGAAACCTCTTGGTACTTGACTTGCAGTCTTCTGGGAGTTTGATGGTCTGTTCAAAATTGATGAGGATAGAGCCCAAGGCATGACCATCTCTTCAGGGATAATTCTTGGGTTTTCATTCCAATATCTTAAAATCTTAGAAATTGTAGAAGGAAAGAAATTGAGCGGCTTTTAATGAAAAAGTATCATCTATCTTAGTCTGAAGCGATTGTGTCTCAGGAGTCTGTTTTTGGAATGAATCCCCTTTGATATACCGCTAACCCAATGTAAGTTTAGTGTGCATGTTGATTGTCAAATATGTTTTTCCACATTTAGGCTTCATTTTCTTAGCGGAAAATAAATTGATAGAAACTGCTTTCCGCCATTGCTAGTGTTCGATTAAATATGGGAAAACACTTCTCACATTTTTTAGTGTTTGGAACATATAGAAAGATAAATCAAAAAACTTTTCCTGATAACTGGAGAACTTAAACTCAGGATAATGATTTTCCATTTTGAACACGGGTGGTCATTTTTCAAAAATCATCTACTATTCATTAGTGACTTAAAATTCATTAATGAAAGATTTTATCAAAATATGATACCATTGTCGTCCAATGAAGCCCCCGACGACTACCACGGCTGGTCGCCAACTGGTGAATCCCTAGACGCCGTGGCTAGTTGATGGTCAGTTGGCAATGATCGATAATACTTTCTTGACTCTAAAATCTCAGCACTGGTTGGAAATATCACCACCAATTGGGAATATCACCACCGAGTCTAATTGGTTTGCCTCACGAGACAAGGTGCTCTGTAAACTGATGACTGCTGCTGAGGCTGCCAAAAGAGAGTGGCCTTGTTGCCCTGCTGGGCTGTCATACCCACCAATTACTGCTCAGAAAAAGCCACTGCTGGAGATCAAGGCACCACACCTCGTAATAATTATCCCTGTTGGATGCTGTTTGGAGACATGAACAGCTATTATGGCCTCCATTTCTAGATTACCATCTTCGGTCATCCATTTTACACCATTCCCTTTTTCCTCTGCTTCTGTAGAGGAAGAGTTAGTGCTGAAAAATAAGTTGATTTTATCAAAGTTAAGCAAAGGGATATATGTCTGCTCCATTATGACTTAAAAATCCAGAATTTTAATTGCCAAGACAGACTCACGGCTAAACTGTGATGTAGGATTACAGTTGTGTATACCATCATCTCTAGACTCTATAATGTGGGAGGCTCATGCACTTGGATGCCTTTAAATAAGGGATTGTCTAAAATAAGTAATTAGATCAAATAATAAAAGTGCTGAGATCATTGATTTGTGAAATAACTAAACAAAGACTCGGTTGGACTTCTGGCTTAGTTGCTATTGCTGAACAATAAACACGAATGGAATATACAATTATAATCTAAATATATATTGAAAGATGAAATTAAAATTTTTAATTAAAACTTCCTTTGCTTTCCTTCATGCACAGTTTATGTAATGCTTATGTCAATTTTCATCTTTCTTCTTTGTAGGTCAAGGAGAAAGAAGAATGCCACATGTGGGGATAATTTAGAATCTACACTTGCAGGTATTTCCCTATATCAACATATATTGGCAAAATGAGTTGCTCACATTTGACACCTTGGATATGTCAGTAAGGCACCACTTGTTGAGCGATGATGTAACACCCAATTTTTCTATTTATACATGTGACATCATAATTATTATTCATTGGATAAATGTGAAAAATAAATGTATAATGAAAATTTTTTTAAAATTTTGATTTTGGTTTAAATGTACATGCATGTTACTCTTTTTGCCAATTTTTGAAATATTGTGGCATGCATGTTTATTTTTACCAAATATTTGAAGATTTTATTTGTTTTTACCGAACATTTGGGTTCTTTTAATGTTGATGTTCATACATTGAGATATTGTAAAAAAATCATGAAATATTTGACTATTTGATCTTACATGGTATTTATATGTAAATATTTGACAATGATTCTACTTTGTGATACGAAAGGAGATTTTACTTTCCCTCGATTTGGAAAAGTTTTGAATATATGATGTAAGAGTATTTCATTTGACAAAATGAGAACTATTGTATTGTGAGTAATTTATATACAAACATGTCCTAGTATACTGTGTGCATTTGAAGAATGGATTATTATCCACAGGTAAAAAAAGAAGATAGTGTTTGACCTTATCTATAAGATATTATAAACTGCCTGTTTTTGGGTCATGAATAGCAGTTATCGGCCTAAGGTTATTAGAAATACGTGTCACGGCCCCGGACCAAAGCAAGTCCTAGTAATAATTAAGAGCAATTATAACACATAAAATAAGATCCCAAGGATAAGACAATAACCAATACAAAACCCCAAATCCAGGTGTACTTGGCGACATATCCAACAGTCCCGACAATAATAATAATAATAAACAATGATGTTGTCATTCATTCACAAGATCTCTCCGGATGCTATTCATTCAAACAAATAAATAATCATAACCTGCTCCAAAAGTTCGTAAGGAAAAGTGGCAACTCACAATACAAACAAAATCACAAATCCATAACAAACCAAATGCTGCAAACATCAATTTAATTGAACATTCCGAACGCTATCTTCTTGACAATACAACATACTATCATCCACCCCAAATAATACCAAACTACATCTGATACGAATAGAATTCAAGTACAAAGCTAATACTCAAAGAATATGATCAAAGTCTCTGCCAATAATCACGTCCAAGCTCCCTGCAATGTATCTGTAACTCACTATTTTGAAGATATAAGAAATAATGAAAACGTGAGATTAATGCTCAACAAGTATTAGTATATATACTATTTAACTAGTTGTACGTCCAAAATCAGAACAAAATAATGAATAAAAACAAAATCCATAAAAGTTGAAATCCGAATATTCGATATGTCAAACCAACGAAAGTCCAAATGTGGTCTCGTTCTCAACAGCATAATCCGAAATGAATGCCAAAATTTCAAATGTACAAAACCAACCGAATCCTAATTGTGGGCAAAACCTGCGAATCTCAATTGAAATCTCAAGTATCCAAATCAATGCAAGTAAAACGTATCAAAAATCTAATACATGCTCAAATTGGAGAATCAAAAATCGAAAAACTAACTTTGAGGAATGGTTACTCCTACTTCCGATAACCTGAGGACATTTCACTACTATTTAGATTTGTAGATTGGCCGTTTACATATTCTCCCCTATAAACGGGAACAAAGCCACTTTATTTTTCCACCCAAGGATATGGGGGGCACTCCTCAAATTTGTCTAATATATTAAGGCATCTGAATATATTAGTTCCGTTCAATTCATTATGATGGTTCCCATAAAAATATAACCCAGGGAGGGTCTTTATATCACATATGAAGCTTCCATTTGAGAAGGTCAAACGCAAAGCTTTCCACCATGGGGGAAAGGTACACATATCGAATTGAATAACAAAGATAGAGCCTAACTCGATGCACATGCATGGATGCCATGTGCACGCCCCATATGCAAGCTTTCATAGCCTTTTCTTTGCAAATATTCTTATATATGAATATAACATCTCAAGATATATACCTATTTTCACAAACAAGGAAAAATCCTCAAACAATAGCAAAAATGAAGTAAACTTTCAAAACAACCGGTAAAAGTAACATGCATACACGAGGAAGTCAAATAGGATAAGTAAAATGTCATGCATGTGCATTATATCCACCAAATGTAAATGAAACTAAACGGAAACGGAAATAAGCTAAGAATAGGGCGTAAGGATATTTGCCTCAACTTCTAATCTTACAGATCTGACTAAATGATGCCTCGAAATCCTTCTTCACTTCCTCTCTCTTCCTTCTCTCTCCCTTCTCTTCCTTTTCGTGCGAAATAATAGAAAACAGTGCGCACTATCCTTATATAATTGAATCGGTGCACGAGTGCTGCTCAGAGGTGTGTCATGCACCAGCCTAACCCTATCGGCACAAGAACGCCGCCTCAGGCACTCCTCAAATATGAGCACATTGAAATCCGTTCTCAAGCGCCGGCTTGAGCACTCCTCAAGCGCGCCTATTCTGCCAAGTGCTCATGAGCTTGCCAAGGGTGTCTCGAGCACCAAACTGCTTACATGTTCTAAATTTCCTTCAAATCCATATTGCACACTTATTTCCAATATACTCAATTTAATCTAAAATAAATTAATAATACCAAATTAACTCATAGGAAACTGGGGATTACAATACATGTAATCCATTCTTCAAAGTTGTCTTTTGATTATTCGGTGTGTGAGTCACTTGTCATTAGTTCTTAAGTTTTCACATGTTTTCGATACATTCCTTCAGTTTTCATTTTTAAATATACACATTACATGTTTTTGATCTTCTTATGTTTTTTCGTACGATTCGTATGCCTTGGATATATATATATATATATATTGATCATTTTGTATGAAATCATGGTTAGAACATTTTTATCGAAAATTGGACATTTTGAACTTTCACATGTGATTTATGACTTTCTATCATTTTGTTTGTATTACTCACGTATATTTGGATTATATATATATATATATATATATGCTTTGCTGAGTTTTAGGCTCATGTTTGTAAATATTTTTAAAACTGTTCTGGATTAGTGGGCAGCAGATGTATTTATTGGGATTTTCAGATGCCAGGAATGCTATTAATGAAGGAATAGTTTTTAGGGTATGAATTGTATTCTGATGTCTGTTTAAGAATTGTTATACTAGAATTGTTTACAGCCTGTATATTTGGCTATAAACTTTTGCTTATTTTGTTTGATTATCAGTGATGGATATTTTGTTATCGGATTATGAGATGCTTTCCTTACTTTTAGATTTTAGATGTTTCAATCCTGAGTTTTCGGAGTCACTTTTGGGTATGGCCTTTAGATTTTGGACTTTGTCGTAATTATCACCGGACGGTTTAATGTTATTTGCTATCAAATCGCATCCCAGTGTTTGGATTTGGATTTAGTTGGTTGACAAAACATTGTATTCATGGGTTTTGATTAAGGTCTAATTATGATACAATTGAAATTTCACATTATGGGATGGGGACGTAACAGATGATATTCTTGATGATAAACTTGTCAATAGTACTCGCTTTGATCTTAATGAATGCCTTTGCTTTGGCCCATTTTGTGTAGTACTTGGTGGCTGTGAGGATGAATGTCGCTCTATTTGTATTTCAAGAGTCTTGGAAAATGGTCCAATAATCTCAAATGATTCTTTTTTTCATTGTATCATATTAAATAATAAATAATGTTCTTTTCTTTTTAATAGCTGCAAGACCAAAAGAATGCAAAGAACAGAAAGCCCATCTTTTACTTAAATAAGTGTTTGTCTATTAAAATTGGCTAACCATCAACTTGCAAATTTTTTAATGTCACTGGCAATGTCACTCTTTTTAGGAGGGGGTTGGTAACAATGGCACGTTTACCTTGATAGGTTAGTCTTGTGATCTCACTAAGCTGAAGTTGGAAAATTAAAATCCATTTTCTCTTTGAGATCTGTGTTCGTAATGATAAATTAAACACCAACCATTTTTGCTTGAAAGTGTCATTAATTTATCTGCTCCTAACTATTTGCATCCTCTTATGGCGTTTATTCAATTCAGGTCAAGTAACTGCTGATGGAAAAAGGGCTTTGTTCCACTGCAACTACTGCAACAAAGATATTACTGGGAGAATTCGTATAAAATGTGCTATGTGTCCTGATTTTGACCTATGTGTTGAGTGTTTCTCCGTCGGAGCAGAAGTGACACCCCATAAAAGCAATCATCCTTACAGGGTTATGGTAAGTGGAACATCTATTCAAGTTTTTTTACTTATTTTTATTCAACTTTTTGACAACATGAAAAAATCCATTGTTCAACTCTTTGACAACATGCAAAAATGAAAAGCTCTGCTCTCCTCTATCTATGCAAGGTATTGATGCAAATATTGGTATTGGGACTCCTCAATACTGATATTTTCCGATACCGCGACAATATCGTAATATGTTTTCATATAAGCTGATATAACAAATATGTCTACCAATATAACAGATATATTTACTGATACAACCCTATCAAATTATAATTTTTAAAACTTTTTTCTTCTTTTGATATATCCGATATTGATATGTATTGTTCGATATATTTGCTACTAATATAGTTTCAACCGATACCGATATTTTTATCCATGATCCAAGAAATGAAAGGACCAAGGCCTTTAGTGTCCATCCAATCATGAGTCTCATAATCACAAACCAATGTGTTTTTACTCATGCCTTTCTTAGTTCATGGTTTGATATTTCGATGTCCTAGGTGCAAAGGAACCACACCAATCCATCACGAAGTTGGTGACTAAAACTCCACTGTAGTGACAATACCGTAGGAGAGGTCTTGCAAAAAGATAGCTCGACAACAGGATAATAAAAAGCTTAATATCTCTAATTCTTATTGATGCTTTCTGAATCTTTCAGCAGCATTTTTCTTTGAGAAATTAATAACCGCCTGGTTCTGTGCAACAAAGTGTGAGATTGTTATATTGTAGAAAAAAAAAAAAAAGAAGCAAGGATTTTTTTTTTTTTCTGAACTTTGTTTCCTTGTCAGTTTGAATTTTAATGGTTCATCCATTCATGATCCTCAAGTAGGAAGATAGGTTAGAGTTATAATTGGTTGCATGATCTTTCTAAATTAGGTATAAATCTTCTCTTTGTGAACTGAATATCTAGTTACTTTCCTTCATTTGACAGTGGTATCAGCATAATTTAATTTCAGTACAAAATATGTTGAATATTGATCTGTAAAAAGTTATTTTTAGTGCTTTATTGTAATTTTGTGCTATATATTTATTTGAACAGGACAGTTTATCTTTCCCACTGATTTCTCCCGATTGGAATGCAGATGAAGAGATATTGCTTTTAGAGGTGCTAAATTCGATAGTGTACTGCGGTTGTGGTTGATGAATCCGTGTTTCTTATGGGCGATTAACACCTTGTACTTTGTTTTATTTTGTAATTTAAAAAAAAATTTCAAGGGACTTGAAATGTATGGACTCGGGAACTGGGCAGAAGTAGCAGAACATGTGGGGACAAAAATCAAGGAACAATGCATCAGTCACTATAAAATTATATATCTGAATTCGCCATATTTTCCTCTTCCGGTATGGATTAACAATCTGTAAAAAAATTCATTTCATCTTTTGCTAATTTTTTATTTTGAAAATAGAGGATCGAAATATTTTGAATTTCAGGACATGAGTCATGTGGTTGGGAAGAATAGAAACGAGCTTCTTGCAATGGCAAAAGGAAATAGTGATGAAAAGAAAGGTTCGTGATTTTTTTTGGGGCCAATTTTCTCTATTTTCTTGTTTAAGTTTCTCTATGTTGGATTAGTTGTAGTGTATTGATTTGCCCTTGTATAAAAGATAGCTGAAGCTCAGGGCTTGAGTGATTTCATAGCTTTTGATTTGAATAACTATTTGCCTGAGGTAGAATATATTTCAGCTGTCATACTTTGGGTGAAAATATCGGCATCGTTTATGAAGAAGTTCTTATACTGCATAGAGGTTACATATTTTCACATAGAAATTGTCCGAGACATAAGCTTTTCACTATGCTTTCCTTGCAATGAATTGAATCAAAATCAATCAAAAGGTTCTGAATTAGTCCAACAACTTGCTATATTGGGTGATACATATCAGTATCACACGTGTTGGACACAATTTCTTTTGCGAATTAGAACCTAAGGGGCCAATATTGGCCTATGCATTAGAAGATATTGGGTGCATCAGTTGATATATTATTTGAGTTATCTTGACTTTCAATCTTTCAACATCAGGTTAGAATGTTTTTCTGCCATCAAAGAACAATAAAGGGCTTGACTACTTCATGCGAACATTTTGGAGATTTATTAAGATTCAATTTATTAATATTTGATTGCTTTTTTGATTTGATTTATTTCCATGTTTTATCATATCTTTGAGAATTTTGATATTCTGTAATTTTGATAGCCCAATTATATTTGTTGAACATTATAATTTTGTTTTATTATTTCCTAATTCTAGGTCATTGTTTGACTAGAAAATTATACTTGATTCTTAATTAACCTATTAGCAGAACATTTTTATATAAGGACAATAATTTTATTATTTAAATAGTCATTGATGAATTGAATTGATATTGAAGAATTGTGATTCTTTTTTCTTCTCCCAGGTAATCTGTTTCTCTCATTTTATGTATTCTCTTCGCTGCTGCTCTCCTTCCCCTTTCTTTTATTCTTACCTTCACCTATTTCCCCTTCCTTGCATCACTACTTTGTCCTAGAAGAAATAGATTCTATCAATATATCATAGTTACAACGACATATTGAGATTCTATCATGGCATCAAAAATATCAATGTTGGGGATCTCAATACCAATTTTTCATTCCATGCGTCTTACAAATTATAGAAACATCATACTCAGTGGTTTTGCATGCTTGATATGCCCATTTGTATTTCTGCTTTTGCTTTTTTGGGGGAAAAAAATAGCATTGTTTGTTGAACAATATCATATCGTTGTCACAGGACTGACTTCATTAAATGATCTTACTTTGAAAGAAGAGTCTCCATATCCCCCTTCAAGGGTCAAGTATACTTTCCTCCTCTGGCTAAAATGTTATTATGCTAGCTTCACTATCTATTTGTTTGTATCTTACCTTTTGGAAATACTTTACAGAGTTGAAGATCTGCATAAAGGTGGCCAATCAGGTTGCTTATTGTCCAGCCAAAATTCAGGTTAGACAAAAGTCAGTATTGGTCATGGCGATATATGTATTGGGACATATCGGACAATACTTATTGGTTACGAATATATTGGAAGAAAAAAAATTTTTGAAAAATGTAAACTGTTATGGCTGTATCGGCTGATATATTGTCAATACAATAACATATTATAATATTGTTGTAATATTAGAATATATCGGTATTGTAAGACCCAATACTGATATATATTAGCCCATTTACAATAATGTGTTGTATTGTGATGGATGTAATTTTTAGGAGAAATACACATTTCTTAATACAGTTGAGGCAGGATCAATGCTGTGCTCGAGGGGTGAACATAGGTGAAAATATCATTGTCGGTATCAGTTGTATCTTGCAAAATGTTTTGGCATTGGAGGTATAAGATGCTGAAGTTTATTTGTGAAGCATAGGAAAATGAACTAGGTAGAAAATATCGATTGATATATTGCAATCATGGATGAAAATATTAGTATAGGTTGTAACCGTATCCGGTGATACATATTGATATCTGATGCAAAATTATTTTTCAAATCTAAACTAAGGGGAAAATATCGACTGATATAGTGGAAAATATCCGGTCTTTCAAATAATAACAGATATGGTGAAACAACGCAATTTTGTTACAATATCGGAAAATATTGGTATTGGAATGGCCAATATTGATATATATATGCAGATATTTTATTTTCAAGATCATATTATATCATCGATATGGTAATCTAGCACCTTTTTATCTTAGTATCATGGACCTAATACCAATATGTCGTTCATTCCATCAATTTGAAGGCCAGTGGTAGAGTTGGGGTACCATATGATCCTTGTTAAGCTAATTATTGATAGAAAGATTGCCCGTGACTTGTGTAATATCACATGCTAGGAGTGATGTAAATATCGGCCGATATACATTTGTATGGAACCTCACAATACCGATATTTTTCGATACCACGACAATCTCGTGATATGTTACCGTATCAATGATATATTTAATATATCAATCAATATAGTCTTGTCGGCTTATGATTTTCAAAAACGTTTTTTCTTTCAATATATTTGATACCGATATGACCATGATTGATTTTTGTACCGATATTTCTGGCATGGAAGCTGCACTTCCACTTGTCTTGGGTTTGGAAATGTAGTTGCTTGCTTGAGATGCGTTTGTCTTGGCCTTCAGATTCTCAGATAGACAGAAATTTTGTTGGGAAGAAGCCTAATTCTTTGGTAGATGGAGGTCATTCGCTGGTAGACTTGAGTGGTTACAACCCGAAACGGCAGGAATTCGATCAGGAATACGATCATGATGCCGAGCACTTACTTGCTGACATGGAATTCAAGGATGCCGATACCGAAGACGAGCGTGAGCTGAAGTTGCGAGTGCTGCGTATTTATTCAAAGAGGTAACTGTACACACTTTTGTGTTTCTTTCAATGGATTTGCCATTAGATTTGATCAAAGACGGGTTTGAGCTGAACACAGGTTGGGTTTAAATGAAAATTTATAACCGCTAAATTAAGTCAAACAAGACATAGCCCAGTCACTTGGATGAAAACTCTAACTGTGCGTTCATAATCCAAACAGGGTTAGTTCGGGCCATTCCATATATATTTTTTATTTTAAATATTTTTTATTTAAAAAGGCATATTTACATATAAAGTACCTAAAAATCTAAAGTATTTCAAAAATCATAATATTTAGATTAAGATATTACCTAAGTATATGTTTAAATAAAACATCTTTACGTAAAATATTATTTCATTACATAAAAATGCAATCTATTGAAATGATTTTTTAAAATTTTTATTTATTTGAAACAAAAAATATATATTTATATAATCTAGGCCAAGTTGAATCGGTTAATTTCACCTGTAATCCTACTCAGCACAAAAAAATTGATCAGGTATAATTTTTTGATTGTGTCCTTCCATAATATTGCTATGCTTTGATTATATCCTATAAATTTTTGGGTCTGTTGGATTGGACCACTATGACGGTTCAGTTGGACTGGACCATTGCGGCGGCTCTGTTTTGGTCAGATTATTTGCCATTAAATAAGATTTTTGTTGTTTTACCTTTTGTGAAGTTGAAGAAATATGTATCTGTAAAGACTGAAGACATACATAGAAACTGCTTGAAGCAAATTCAATACTGTAAATGCAAGTATCTGGAGGCTGGTGATACTGTAAAATACTTTAACGGGGATTGCAAAAAAAAAAAAAACAGTGTAACCCTGCAAAACCCGACACAAATTGATTGGATTTTAACATCTTTAATCGGTCATAAATTTCGCCTTTATGTTTTATTTTATTTTATTTTATACAATATAGATTCTGATACTGGGGTAGCACATGCTTGATAAGCTGTTTGATGCTTGGAGCCTCATGGAGATTTTTGTTGCCTTACGTATTTGAGAACCCGGCCTATTTCCATCCCTACTAGTTAACGTTAACGTTAGACTACAAGTGGATGAAAATATCGATATCGGTATTGTTATTGGTATCAGACTTATTAGACCACACTTATCGGATTGGATACATTGGAAGAAAAGAATCTGAAAATCATAACCTAACAGGCCGTATTATCGGATATATCAGCCAAATATTAGATCTATTGGCCGATGTATTATCAATACAATGACATATTGTTATATTGTGGCGGCATTGGAAAATATTGGCATTGGGAGCCCAATACCAATATTTGTTTCTTCGGTTACTACCTGGAGTTTTGAGTGATTCAAGAATTATGTGGAATTATTCATTGATTTCTTTCTTAAATGCATTTGATGCAGGCTTGATGAGAGGAAGAGGAGAAAGGATTTCATACTGGAAAGAAATTTGCTCTATCCATATCCTTTTGAGAAGGACTTGTCCCCAGAAGAGAAGCAAATATGCCGTCGATACGATCCGTTCATGCGATTTCATTCTAAGGAAGATCACGAGCATCTGCTGCAGACTGTTATATCCGAGCATCGAACCCGGAAACGTATTCAGGAATTCCAGGTGAAAACTATCCTTCTTGCATGTGACCATATAACATTAATCTCTCCCTAAAAAAGAGTGTGGCGTGCTTAGGGTTAGAGTTTTCCTTCTGAAAATATAGGTATTGGTCGTAGTCACAGATGTCACCGGTGAATTTTTTTTAACATTTGGCAATATTTAATCACTTTTCATATATTTAAGGAATTTTAGTTAAAATTATTAAAATTTTATTTTGATATCCTTATAGATTATTAAAATATGTCCAAAATTTTTTGATCTAGGCATATTTTGTACCTCATATTGTGTGGATTGAGATTTCTCAAAAGATTCAATTATATTTCAAATATGTGGATTTTGTAACGAAAAAGTGTGAATTTTCTAAGAGCAAAGCAAAAAAAAATTTTGTTTTTAAATATAAAGGTTGCAACATATCTACCATATAAGATGGTATATTGCTATTTGGCAAACCTATACATTTCAGTCGATATTTTTATCAATAGGCCTACATGGGTTTGAACCCAAGCCTTTAACCTGGGTCGCCGGTTGATTGGATTGCTCAAGCCTTTGTATAATTGGATTTTGTTCAGTTCCCTGAAAGCCGCACTATTTAGGGGCATTGCGAATAGGTCCGATTTGAATTATTGCCTATATTTATATAAGCAATATTATAGGGCTATCCATAGACGATAAGGTCAGTCAATATATGTTAGTATCAGGGTTTCTGATACTGCTATAATATCGTTATATATTATTATTTTTTATTTATATATCGCAATATATCAACTGATATTTGTCTTGTAGCTTCCAATTTTAAGGATTTTTTTATATATTTGATATCGATATGTCTTATCTGATATATTTGTTATCGATATGGCTTTGATTAGTATCAATGCTGATATTTTTATCCATGAGGTGGTCATTTAGATGTCTCTCCGATACCATTTTCTTTTATCAGGAGTTTTTTATTGTCTTTTGTTTGATGATGCAGGAAGCTAGGACTGCTGGTTGTCGCACATCGGCGGAGGCTGACAGATACCTTGAACAGAAAAGAAGGGAAGCCGAGGACAGAGCCCGCCGAACAAAGGAAGGCGCCCTCAACGGCCAGGGAGCCCTAAATGCTACCCTAACTTCTGATTCCGTTGGCCGGGATTCAAACTCCAGGACTGCAGGGCAAGCTACCCCTGGCTCCGGTAACGAAATTGAGATGATGAGGTTTCCCGGCGAAGAATTACTCTCTGAAGCAGTAAGTCATACAGTTATTTGCTCTCACTTTCGTCATTTTAACCCTTCAAAGGTGAAAAACGAAAAGTAAAAGCAAATTAGAGCTGCAAATGAGCCGAGCAGAGTCTTGATATCTTCAGGCCTGTCGAACCTCATTTTCTTAGCCCGAGTTTGGCTTGGTAAAAAGATCATTGGCTCAGGTTTGGCTCGTTGGTTGGTTTCTATGTGCATAAACGAACGAGCCGAACTGAAGCGAGCCATTCGTAGCGTTTGTTTGTCTTACTAAGCATATAAACGAGCTAAGTTGATACATAAATGAATCCATGCATGAACCCACATAAGAAGCATAATCGAACCATTCGTGAGTCCAAACGGATCAATCTCAATTAGGCTCAGAATCGACTCGTTTATCTAACGAGCTTCAAACTTAGGCTCGTTTCTCACCTTTTGTTAAACAAACTTGAATGAACTCTTATCGAGCCGAGCCTCTGAATTGATCACAAACGGCTCGACTCGTCACTGGACAATAGATTGAGCTCTTCATGAACCTCTCTTCTTGTTCTTCTTTTTTCGTTCGATAAGAGCGGTGGATATCCTTCAGCCATCCTTAACATACCCGTTCTGGCGTAGCGTATTATATATCAATCCACGCCAACGGGTTCATACTTTAATAGATGAATGAATTTTCTGATATTTTTCGTTCGGTAAACGAGTTTTGAACGCTTGGCAGGAGAAGCAGCTCTGTCACGAGACGCGGATACACCCGAACGTGTACCTCAAGATGCAAGAGATCATACTTGTTAAGATCTTCACGGGCACCGTGACGAGCAGCTCCGATGCCCGCGGCTTATTCAACATCGAACCGAGCAAGGTAGATCGAATCTACGACATGCTTATAAGAAAGGGTGTCGCTCCACATTGAGAGTAAGTTATGATATGATGAATATAAAGTTGACTCCTAAGCTCTATATTTTCTATGTATGAAATGCTATACATCATCTCTTGTATTATTATCAATCATTCATTAAGAATAAATAGCTGGATACATAAATTAAAAATATAATTCATCTTATTTAGCCTATTTTTACTTCAATTTTAGAGATAAATAAATACATCCATTCTTATTTTTCCTTTTTTTTCGTATTTTTTGCAAGATTCAAATAAATAAATTAATGTTATTTATGAGTCAAATTGGGTTAATTTGTATTGGTTGGTTGGTTTTTTTATTTTTAATATATTTATTTAAAAATTTTTATTTATATGAAAAATATTGTGAAATATGCAGGCTTTTAAATTTTATAATATTTAGAATAAAATATTATGTGGTTATATATTTTAACAAAGAATTTTTATGTAAAAATGATTACTTATAGAAAGTATAATTTATTAAAATAATTTTTTTAATTTGATATTTATTTTAAATTAAAAATATGATATTATATCATATTTTTTAAAAATATAAAATAATATCATATAATAAGATATAAATATTTTTTAAAATCTCCTCGCATAATTGAATTATACCATCCAAATTAAAGTAACAATGACAACTCAGGCCTATATAATGTTTTAATGTTAATTTCTCATAAAAAAATAATAGTCTATTTAATTTTAAAATAATAATATTGCCGTTGAAATAGTAATAACCACATTCTTATAGCTATTTGTGTATTATCCCGAATCTTCTCTTTTTTTAAATTTTTTTTAAATTTTAAATTTTTTATTTCTTCTATTTTGTTTTTTTTATTTTTTGATTGAATACTACCTTTTCTTTTCTAGAGTAAAAAAATAAAAATGCAAGTAAGTATTTTATATTTTAATGGTTTATGTGAATTATTTATATTATTTATATGCATAAATATTAGGATACTGTTTTTTATTTATTCATATTTTTTAATATATAAAAAATAGTTTAGAATGCCTGTTTGATCTTTTATAATTTTTTTATTCAATTTTACAATGTTTAGAAAATTAAAAAATAAATATGTT
>JAOVVI020005398.1:0-16549 GCA_028571085.2 Nepenthes alata
ATTGAAGGAGGAGCACTCATTTATTGTGTAAAGAAAACCAAATGCAAGTTGGATATCAGCTAAGCAGACTAACATAGCGGTCAATGCTGTGAATTGTCAAAAAAATATATCATGAGAATCCAATGATGATATTGAAAATAATAATTCACTTTTGATTGACGTACAATGCATATATTTCGAAGATAAAATTCTTTAAAGGGGAGGATTGAAACACCTCCGTGTATTGACTCGGATAATTTTAGTTATTGACTTAATATTAGTAATAAATGATATCATTATTAATAAAATAATGATAATAATAAATGTTATTAAATAATTAACAATAAAGAATAATATTATTAATAGTAATTATTAACAATCAGTAATCTTTTCTAGAGAATGAAAAAAATAGAAGATGCATGATGCATGAATGGGGAAATGTGAGTTTGGTAGAGGACTGGGCTCCTAAAATGCGTTTGATGGGGGGCGACTTTGAGAGATGGAGAGAGAAAAAGAGCTATGAGATAGAAAGAGAGTTTGATTTTTTCTGAACTCTTATATGCTGATTGTGCTCCCCCTTCTCCTCTGATCGCGAGGGGTATTCGTAGTACTTTGCAGAGATGACATTGGCGTGAAGACTCGTGACAGGTGTCTTGTTAGGATTCATCGACTTGTTTCAGCGATGGCCATGGCCGACATGTCAGTTGTCGCCTTACGTTGGTGGTGCGACTATCAGTGGTCTTTGCCGACATTTGCCTGGAAGCTCCGGTGGATGATTGGTGAGGCTGTGTTAGCGATGGCAGTGGTCGGTAGTGATAACATTCTTTTGGCTACAAGCAGGCGATCATGCCCATCATTCTCGATCGTTGACCTGACAACCATGGCAGGCCCCTTTTGCGTTGGCGTCTTCTACACTCGGCGGGCTGTGGCCACTAAGTTGAAGGATCCTTGTGCCGTGATTGGCAGAGCCGCAGAAGTTGTTTATAGGGTTTGGCCGATCGCTAACTCCATTGACCCAGTATGTACTCGCGGTGGATGGGCTGTTTGTGTGGTCTCCTACGCTTCACTTCGCGTCGGGTTTCGCTGGCGGACGAGCTAGTTATTGGATCGACCTACATCGTGATTGGACCCATCACTGGCCCTCTATGCTATGTGACTGGGCCTTGCCAGTTCCCAATATATCATGATGGGTCACTACCAACTAGGCCAACGCACGCATCCCTTCCCATGGCAATGCTTCGCTTGTTTTCGAGGGTTGTGCTCCTTCCCATGCGCGTTGCAGCTTTTTGTATAGGGTGTCCAGATTTCATGCTCTGTCTGGAAAGGTTTTGGTGCAGCTTTGAGGTTTGGCACTGATTCTTTGTTGATGGCATTGCGAACGAGATGGCTTGAATTGATGGCTCGTCAACCCTTATTTCGGCTATAAATGAGTGGACTTCTCTTGCTCTGCTCTATAAATCATTCTTTCATTAGTCAAGTGATGCGAGTGATTGAGTGAGGAGCAGGTCCTGGCCGCAGTGGCGTGGGACTGGTGGAAGTCCTAAAGGGCTTGAAGTTATAGTTGAAGCCCGTTCGGAGTCCATGTCGCTATAACATTTTAATGTTTTGGGTCGAATTATCAAGTTAATTTAGTATTAAATAATATTATATTTCGATATTAATAAAAATTAATAATAATAATAGATATTAAAATATTTAATAATAAATGAGAATAATAATAAATATTAATATTGTAAATAATAATAATAATAATAAGAGTTATTTAATAATAATAATAATAAAACGTATTAAATATAATAATAATATCAAAATTAATATAATGCCCCAAACCCCGAGTCTATCTTCTCGATTCTCCCACTTTTCTCCTCATTCACCCACTCTTCCTCTCTCTCTTCGGACCTTCCGTTTCCCCTTTCCCTCTCCTCTAACCCTACCATTCCCGAAGCTTCAACCTCACGGTCTTTCATCTCTCATTCATTCCTCTCTTCTCTTCGGCCGTTTCTGATTTTCGTCGGCCTCTTCCCCTTCCTTCTCTTTATTTCCTCATTTAATCGGTCATCTCACTTGATTTCTCTTCCGTGAACCGACGTCGCCACTCAGTCCATTCACCTCTCGTTGCCAAATCTGAATACGTTTTACTGGCGGTTCTGTTTGCCCTCATTTATTCAGTAGACCTTGGTTGTGGGGTTATAAATAGAGGCGTGCGGTAGTGGTATAGGTCGTCCGAAGCCTCTGCAGACAAAGCCTCCTGTGCTGGAGTCGCCGTCGTCTGGGGTCGTGGTCGCCGTCGCCATTCTGGGTCCGGAGGTGTGCCGCTGACGTTCGCCGTTATTTGCCGTTTTCGTTGCCGTCGTCAGCTTGTTCCTCCGCCGCCGCAAACCCTAGCCGCCGTTAAACCCTAGCTGCCGCTTCAGGCAAGTACCTTTCCTATTCCTCTTGCAAATCTTTGTTCCACATCTTCCTTGTGTACCGAAATATTAAGGGAAAAAACTAATTTTATTCTGCTGTGAGGACTGATTTGGGAATAATCAGAGTCTCAACTCTGATAGTGGAGGTCGATATATACATATAATTTACGCGGCCATTGGGGGCTTGGCAAGTTGTGGATTTGTGCTACAAAATTCGTGGTTCTACATTTGTAATTATGAAAACTGGGTTTTCTTGTTTAATTTGGGAAATGGATGAGAAAGCAGGGCCGCTTGCTCTGTTTTCGTGGCCGGCTAAAATGGGTGAGAAAACAGAGCCTCGTGCTCTGTTTACGCGGTCAGTTGAAATTGCCTATATAATCAGTCTTGTATTTTGTACGGAAGATGTTATACACATTTGTACGTGCAGGTATGTGTGTTTGGGTGTGTTTAGGTATGTGTGTTTGGGTGTGTTTATGTGTGTGCATATATATCAGTATATACATACATATATATGTTTATTGTGTACTGTGTGTGTGTATTTATATATGTGTAATTATATGTGTATTGCTGCGTGCGGGTGTGGGTGAGTGCGTGCACTGTGCGCGGTGGGTGTGTACTGACGCGTGGCAGTGTGTGTTGGCAGAATATATATATATATATATAAATGTGTTGGTAGTATGTGTTTGTATTGTGTGCATTGGTAAGTTTGGCATGTTTATAACAATTATTGTCGGTTAAGTGATTATTCCTATATATCATTGATAAAGTTTGATAAATTATTCTTCGCATTAATTTTGTTGGCATGCGTATATTTCATTGGCATTCTATGGCTAAATTGAGGTGAGCGTATGAAAATATTAAGGTGTCGAGTCGAATGGGAGGCTACTGAACTTTAGTGTAGTCTACATTTTTCTGATACCGAATCTATATTCTGAAGGTTGAGGCCATTTGGATGGACGCTGATAATCCTGTGAACTGATTGGTGAGATATCAGTGGTTATCGTACTGAGGTGTTGTTGGGTTTGACTGATTGATGATATGATTATTTTGTTCCCAAAGGGACGTGGATCAGAGGATCACAGAATACGTGAAGGTTATCCAATAGGATAATGAGAATATTGTTTGTGTGTGTGGATTGGATACGGTATTTGTACACTACGGTTGGCAAGTATCATGAGACTATAGGGTCGTTTGTCAAACTTGCGAGTACTAGAACCTCGAGAGTTACCCAGCCATGGGGCGGGTGTGTGGATTGAGGATTCACAGTGATGTGTAAGGTCCTAGGAGAATTTCGTAACATCTTACATAATTGGGACCTCTTTTGTGATGGGTTCAATGGAGCATATAATGTGATTGATACTTGGATTCGGTGGAATCCAATTTGCACCTTTGATGATTTGTTGTCATGTAGCCTTTGAGTTGTGAATATGACATGTTGTTGAATTTCGGATAATTGTTAATTTATCTTATATAATTATGATATTATTATCCGAGATGTTTTATTGTATTTCGTTATTTTATTGATTTATTTACTTGCTGGGCCTTAGGCTCATCCTTGCGTTTTGTTGGCTCCAGAGAAGAAGTTATGGCAGGTTTGAAGAAATCAAGCTATTGCTCAGGAACTTCGAGATAGAGACAATCTTGGGATTAGAAGCTTGTGACAGGAAGATCTAGAGTTAGTTTGATTGGTCGAGGTTTTATTTAGTTATATTATTAGGACTGTGTTCCCAGGGTTATGATTTTATAGACATTTATTACCTTTAGAAAATTTATTATAAGACTTATAATTATTATATTTTATTTAGTGAGTTATTTATGAGGTTATTTATGATTTTGGGTTTCCGCATGGCAGTTTTGGGTCGGGTCGGATGACTTGGGCTCGGGGCACCACAGCCCCCGTGGCTCAAGACTGGTGGAAGTTCTAGGAGGTCCGGGGCTGTACTTGGAGCTTGTTGCCATGTCCCCTCGTGGGTTGTTCTCTTGTCATGACTAGGATGGCCTGGTCGTCTAGTCGTTGTCATGTTCCTTCTCCATGTTGGCGTTTGGTGGTGCCGCTTCTGGAGGAACTTCTAAGCCCTAGCGCTTCGCTTCCGCTATCTCGTATCATGGGGAGCCCTTGGTCTTTAGTTCCTTTTGCCGGTGGGTCGCTTCTGGAGCTTGCTGGAGGAGATGCTTCCAGAGTTTTGTTGGGGCCGGATCGTCGATGCCACGTTGGACTAGACATTGGCCCAAGGGCTACGATCAGTCTCGAAGGAGGATCTCTAGGTGGGAGGCTTCCCATGCGAGGGTGGTGGCAGCTTGCCTCCCTCCTCGTTAGGGAATTGCTTCCCATTCACCTGTTGCCACGCCTAGTCTCCGGTTTAGACGTTTTGATAAGTAGGTAGAGGATGGCTGCTTGGTGCTTCAGCCGCTGCTGTCTTCTCTGAGCTTGCTTTTTCATAACCAGTTTTCAGGCAAGCGTTGCTGGGTCGTCGTTCCTTGTATTTCATTTTCCTTCTTTTATCATGTACGTTTGCCGATGTAAGCTTTGTACTTTGTAAAAAAAGTTAATGAATGAATCTAGCATTGCTCTTTCTTTTGTCTTGTGTCTTCTAACTCTTTTGCATGACTTTGGATGGTTGAGATGCTTTCATGTAGTTGCGAGTTGCTCGGCGTCCGTTGACTTGACAGTCTAGGGGCAGGCGACTTGGTCTTTTAGCGATTCGTCTCTCGGCTGGCCTTTGAGTGCTTGGCAGGGGGGCTTGCCTGGCGAATCATCCTTGAGCCTACTAGGGCCGCGCGCTGTACGTTGTTTGCCTTCGAAAATGGCGTGTTAGGGCATCGTTGATTGCAACGTGATGCTGTCGTTTTAATCAAGCTTCTTAGCGCATTGATTTCGTGGATTAGGGAGTTGTTAGGTCTTCTGCTTCGGGTTGAACTTAGGTTGGTTCGGTTTCTGTCTTGGTTAACGTAGGTTATGTGCACTACAACGAACAAGCAAGAGGTCAAAGGATTGACGAGACTCACTCTCCGATTTATTTTCTGATTCTTAAATTAGTAATCTTTCTCAGAGAATGGAAAGATGGCAGATGCAAGATGCAATGATGCACGAATTTGGGAAATGTGAGTTTGGTGGAGGACTTGGCTCCTAGAATGCGCTCGATGGGGAGCGGCTTTGAGAGTTGGAGAGAGAAAGAGCTGTGAGATAGAAAGAGATGTTAGTTTTTTATGAACTCTTATATGCTAATTGGGCTCCCCCTTCTCATGTGATGGCGAAGGGTATTTGTAATGATTCGTAGAGATGGCGTTGGCGCCAAGACTCGTGACAGGTGTTTTGCCAGGATTTGTTGACTTGTCCTGGCGATAGTCATCGTTGACGTGTCAATTGTCACCTTGCAGTGGTGGTGCAACCGTGAGTGGTCCTTGCCGACACTTGCCATGCAGCTTCGGTGGATGATTGTTGGGGCTGTGTTGGCGATGGTAGTTGCCGGCAGCGACAGCATCCTTTTGGCTGGAATCAGGCGATTGTGGTCGTCGTTCTCGATTGTTATCCTGACAACCATGGCAGGCCTCTTTTACGCTAGCGTCTTTTGCGCTAAACAGGCTGTGACAGCCAAGCTGGAGGGTCCTTGCTCCGTGGTTGGTAGACCCGCAAAGGTTGTCTGTTGAGCTTGGTCGATCGCTATCTGCATTGGCCCAAGATGCATGCACGGTAGAAGGGCTAGCCGTGTGGTCTCTTGGGCTTCACTTCATGTTGGGTTCCGCTGGCAGATGGGCTAGGCATTGAATCGGCCCACATTGTGATTAGACCCATCACATGGGTTGTTGATCCTATTGCCATCTATACGACAGCTTAGAGAGAAAACAATGCTTGAGTCTTTGTTATTCAGGGGAGTTCTTTACTGCAAGTTTGTTAAGTGCACTTTGAAACTCGATTTTTCTAAACGAATGGCTCTTTGCTTTCCTCATATTTTGATAATGAATTTCTTAGACACCTTAAATTATTGTAATTGTAATCTCTTTTTTTAACTATATTTTCTTTTCAAATGCTTTTTATAGTTGGATGAATAGTTATGTACAGTTATTGCTGTAATATAAATATTCTCGATATCCAAAGGACAAGTGAAAAATAAAAGTAAGCAATTTGCGAATATAAATTTTCAGTTTATATAAAAAAATATCTTCATACTTCATATTGCGCACAACTCAAGGCAACAATTGATTGCAAATTCTTATCCACAAAAAAATTGAGCTCCAAATTCTTTGTACACAACTAAGAAGGAACAATTTGTTGCAATTTTAGCAATATTTTCACTGATTAGAAGACTCGTGCAAAAATTAAAACCTTGACATCAAATTTTTATTGTGATCAAGGAGGGAGGGGAAGTGCGCAGTAGCTAGAATAAAGTAGTCAGGAAATATTCCATCAATACACATCCAGCTGAACTTTGAAATTACTAATTAAAAAAACCCCAAAAAACTTAGTGTATGACTCACCGAAAAGGGCTTCAATGTGGAAAATTTGAGGACAAATCAAGGTCCGATGATGAAGATTCTTGTCCATAGCGCAGGGAGAGGATATGTACGGCGGATAAAATAGATAAAATGTGAAAAGAAGAGATCTAGAGGGATGTGCAAACCAGGCACTGTGTTATCGTAGAAAAATTTTCTCCTTCTAGAATGCATAGTAGGAAACCTTAAAATCAGAAAGCCGACATAGTGCGTTGATGCGTGAAAGGTGCAGCAGTGTCTGTGATGATTATCTTTTTTCGCTTGATTTAAAAAAATTAACGATATGATTAAAATAGCTTTGCTGAGTGCACCCATGCAACGGGCGGCTTTGCGAGATGGAGGAGTAGGCTATGCTTAGTGCGTGTATCATGGGGCGGCTTTGAAAGATGGATACTAAGTTCCACTGAGTGCGCTCGCTGTGGGGCGGCTTTCAGAGATGGTGGAAAGTGCTTCATGGATGCCGATGATAAATGGAGAGAAACGCCCATCAGAATCCTCTCTAATGTCAGACGGAGGGGCTCTCTATGCTTCGCCCTACGAGTCGCCTTTACTGGCCTTGCAATGCAAGAACTTGGAGCTGGCATGAGGCCTATATAGCCGTTGGTCGGAGCAGGAGAACGACTGCCTCTCTAGAGAAGAGATTGGGCATGCATTCTCCGTTGAACGGTGCTGAGACAGAGAGATGCCTTCCTTGGTCGTCTCGCCCTCTCTTGCATTTCTTGATTTTCAGAGCCCTCCTTCCTTCCTGTTGAGGAAGATAAATATTTGTAGAGAGAGTACTGATTAGCCTTCCTTAGGCCTTATGGTTGGCGACAGTTGTCTATGTATATTCGCTTGGCCGTTCCTGCTGTTCTAGGGAGATTTGCTTTGCTGACATGATATCATGAGAATATTCGTTGTGTTGGAGCTGACAAGCTGGGCTCTTAAGTGGCCGTCATAGCCCATGCGCTATTAGGCTCGGCTAGGTGAGTTGTGCAGACTTCCTGGCGGTCCTTCAGGGCCTTGTGTTGGGCTTAGAGGGATCCTTAACGGGCCACCGATCTGCAGCAATTCGGACTCTAGGCCTGCCTAGGGTACCAGACCCATCACTAGCCTCCATGCTGGGAGGTTCAAAATTTCAACCCTCAGCTTCCATGTAGCTCTATTTTCTATCTCTCAAAGTTGCCTCACAGTGGGCACACTTAGCGGAGCTTAGTTATCTATCTCTCAAAGCTATCCCATTGTGGATGCACTCAACGGAGCCCAATTCTCTATCTCTCAAAGCTACTTTCTGGTTGGGTGTACTCAATGGAGCCCAATCTATCTTTCGAAGCCGCTCCCTGGTCAGGCACACTGAACGGAGACGTTTTAATCATATCGTTAAATTTTATAAATCAAACGAGAAAGATAATCATCAAAGACACTGCTGCACTTTTCGCGCATCAGCGCACTATGTCGGTTTTCTGATTTTAGGTTTTCCTACTACACATTCTAGAAGGAGAAAATATTTCTATGATAACACAGTGCCTGATTTGCACATCCCTCTAGTTTTCTCTTTTCTTCACATTTTATCTATTTTATCCAGCGTACATATCCTCTCCTTGCGCTGTGGACAAGAATCTCCATTATCAAACCCTGATTTGTCCTCAAAGTTTTCACATTGAAGCCCCTTTTGGTGAGTCATATGCTCAAATTGTTTTGCGTTTTTCTAATCAGTAATTTCAAGATTCAACCGGATGTGTATTGATGGAATATTTTTGAACTGTTTTATTCTAGCTGATGCGCCCTTCCTCTCCCCCTCCTTGATTGCAATAAAAATTTGATGTTAGGGTTTCAGTTTTTGCATGAGTCTTCTAATTAGTGAAAATATAGCTGAAACTGCAGTAAATCGTTCCTTCTTAGTTGTGTGTACATAAAATTTGGAGCTCAAATTTTGGTGGATGCAAATTCACAATCAATTGTTGTCTTGAGTTGTGCGCAATACGAAGGATGATGATATTTTTTTTTATATAAACTGATGGTTTATATTCGCAAATTGCTTAATTTTATTTTTCACTTGCCCTTTGTATGTGGAGAATATTTATATTACTGCGATAACTGTGCATGACTATTTATCCAACTGTGAAAAGTATTTGAAGAGAAAATATAATTAAAAAAGAAGATAAGGATTACAATAATTTAAGGGGTATAAGAAATTCATTATCAGAATGAGAGGAAAGTAAGTAAAGAGGCATTCAATCAAAGAAACCGAGTTTCTAAGTGTGCTTAACAAAATTGCTGTAAAGGACTTCCCTGAATAACAAAGACTCAAGCTTTGCTTTCTCTCCACGCTGTCCTATAGATGGCAATAGGATCATGTATTGGCTTTATTTTTCTGTTCGAATAACCACTCCCATGCAAGTTGCTCATTTCAAAGTCCAATCTAAATCAACGAAGCATCAACAAACTCCATGTAAGTTACTCTTCTAAAATGGCCCAATCAGAATCCATGGAGGCATTAACCAAAAAAAAAAAATGGTAGGTCCCATATTCTCTGCAATATTGAACAGATAAGAAGCAGATGTGTACCACTCTGCCCTATTTCTTCTGAATTTGCACATATAGCAAAGGAAAGGCCTCTGATTATTATCTAACGTCAAATATCTCTGCATATCAATTTCCTATGCCTGGGGAAATAATAATTGGAAAGAATATGTCATGCTACCCTGGTAGTGAATTATGGTTTATTGGCATTAATGTTAATTTGGACAGTTTGAGATGGTTGTGTGATGGTGTTGCCATTATATTGGCAATGAAGTGTGCATTGAGTGAAATAGTATCAGTATTTTTCTTGGGTATAATGATTTTGCTATTTTTGCTATAAGCTAAGGGATGGGGTGCCACTTCTATTTTTTGAATAATGAAGCTGGAGAGAGAGGTGGAGAGAAGTTAAGGGAGCTGGAGGCATCAAAGTCATCAATGGCTGAGACAAATTTTTCCTCTTTTATTTTTGCAGAAAGTTATTCAGTTATTGAATATACTTTTGCCTTGTTGTTTAATTTGGTTCATCTTTTTTTAACTTTTTTTTTTGTTCTTTCATTGAATTGTCTAAGAATGTATATGATCTCTTGAATCGAAGGTTTCTGGAGATAGTGATACGAAATGACAACTGCAGCAAGGCCAACATGGGCACCTGCAAAAGGTGGGAATGAACAAGGAGGTACACGAATTTTTGGCCCCTCCCAGAAGTATTCTTCTAGGGATATTGCAGCTCACACAACACTGAAGCCCAGGTAAGTATTTATAGTTGCCTTCTGCTGTTGCTTGTAGACACGTGTTCTTTTGAGAGGTGGTATCCATCTTAAGGAATTTGGTTGTTTGTAAACAATCTAATTGATAGTCCTCTCTTTTATCTCCTCACTTATTTTTCCTCCTTCCTTTTCCTATATCTTTGAGCGGTTGCTATTTCATCTGCAGGAAGGAAGGGCAGGATACCCAGGAGGAATTACAGAAGAGAAACCTTCGCGAGGAGCTAGAAGAACGTGAAAGGAGGCACTTTGCATCAAAGGAAAAATCCTACAGCGGTGAGCAAAATCTGATGATGCCATTCCCTTAATTGTTATATGAATGTGGGTTGTATTGTTGCTGAATTGATTACTGCTTGAACTTTGTTGCCTCCGTGTTTAACTGCTGCATCTTACCCCATTTTGAGTTGAACTTATTTCTTGTGGTCTACAGAGGATAGAGATCATCGAAAGGGAAGCCATCTTCTCTTGGAGGGTAAATTTTTTCCTAATTTCTTAATTCTTTCATCGTTCCAACCACGTGGGTAACTAATGTTATTCATTTACAGGTTCAAAGAGGGATGTTGAAGATCGGATTGTTGCACGTAATGTAGATGCTGATGATTCTGATGTGGAAGTTAAAAGCGATAAAGAAAGGTTCTCTCTCTCTCTCTCTCTCGTGTAAATTGTCTGACATGCTGAAAGTTACTGTGTTTCATGCTTTTTTTGCATAAGTTATTCGAGTGTTGACTTCATGATGTATTTTACATATTTTGTAGCCTTGAAATCACTTATAATATTTTTAGAGAGAGCTGCTAAGATGGCACCGAAGCATGATCATTAGCTTTTTCACACTCCTGTATATTGTGGAAATGTTCCAGGAGAGAAAATCGATCTATATATGGGCAGAATTAATCACATAAAACTGCATATTCTAGTAGGCTGCATATTCAAGTAGGCTGCATATTCAAGTTGATCTCAAACTTTTTACCCACTTGTTTCATTTAATTAGCAATGTTAGGTTGTTGATTGAGAACACCTCCTACACTATTTAGTACAAAGGGCAAGCTTCATGTGAAGCTGATGTAGGAATGAGTTCCATCTACCTTGTCTTGATGCTTGATGTCTAGAAGTGGCAATTTGCTGTTGCCAAATACTTGGTTTGGTTATGGACATCTGTTATAAAGGAATTTTAGTTATTTGCAAAAACTATTAAATTGTTTAATAAAAGTCTCTGTTTTGTTGTTATACCTATATATATATGCATATTATTTTTGAGATACAAGTTTCATTCTTCCCGGATTTTGATCATTGCTTCTATATTTGAACTCTTAATTGTTGTGAATTTGTGTGTCTAGTGATGACGATGACGATGATGACGACACAGAAGCTCTTTTGGCTGAGCTTGAACAAATAAAGAAGGAAAGGGCTGAAGAGAATCTGCGGAAGGTAAGGCTTTTTTCTCTTTGGAAATATCATCTTGTTACATTTCAGGATCTTAGTGGGTAAAATTTCTAGCTGATTCCATTTCTCCAAGTGCCGAGGTTTGTTTGGAAAATAGAAAATTTTACTGTTCCTCTAAGCTTTGCATTCATCATCTTGAATAGGAAGTATTGCTTTTGATTTAACTAGAAATCAAATTGCTCATCTTTTGTTTGTATGTGCTTGCAGGAACGGCGAAAACAGGAGGAAGAGCTTAAAGATAAGGAATCAGAACTCATGCGAGGAAATCCTTTGCTTAATAATCCAACAAACTTCAACGTGAAAAGGAGGTTCGTTCCCCGTCCTATAGGAACAAATAAGTGGGCCGATCTCGTTGTTTGTGATGACGATGTATTTAATTAACATTTTTTGTGCAGGTGGGATGATGATGTTGTGTTCAAGAACCAGGCACGGGGTGAAAGCAAGGCACCTAAGCGTTTCATCAACGACACCATTCGGAATGATTTTCATCGGAAATTTTTGCAGAAGTACATGAAGTAACTTGGCATGATGATCATTAGAAAAAGGAATCACGTTGAGACTCTGTTGTGTTGTATTTTAGTGGAAATGGAAATAATTACGGACGTGAGACTGCTGTGTGGCACGTTAATAGTTTATGTTAAAGATTCTCGAATTTGTGACTTTGAACCTATTTTATGGGCATGGAAGATGAACGATGTTTCGTTTTTGGGATTCGGTGTTTTTATGACACAAGCATCTGTCTCGAGTCCTATGACATTGGTGGTGGGTGAGGCTCGGGAGCTATTCATTCTCGTTTTCCTATCATGAAAAAAATTGACTAGTCCGGGCAGTAATTTTTTATTTTTTGTAATTAATTTTTTGCATACTTCAAACTGTAAGAATTTTATTTTTATAATTTTGATAATTAGATCTATGGTTATTTGTTAAATTCTTTATTTTCAATTATACTTAGAATAAAATCTACACCATGGGATCTAATATTTCCCAAAATCAGGCATTAACTTAAACGCATCTTATAAACAGATGCGGGTAAAATGAAAAGAAAATAAACATGGGAGAGTTTCCCTTCAGAGCAAAAGAACCAACCGGTAAGGAAATGAAAAGAGGTCTAAACCAATAGAGACCAACTCGATATTAAGACCGAATACGTAGGCCAATGGGGTTTCAGACATTTTGGATTAAGCATGCAAGAAGCACATCGATGATTGAACTGATACTGCTCTTCTATTACTCGAAAAATGAATACTCTTCCCATATTACTCCAGTTGGCCGCATCGGAATCGTTTTGCAGATTGTTGAAGTTCGCCGGTGCTGAGCACGTGATCGGGAGAGTAGTAGTAGTCGCAGCTGCTGCGGGTGTAGGTGCAGGGCCATTGGTGGCGGAGGTGGAAGCAGCAGCATGATGGTGGTTATTGTGGTGGCGTTGTGTCTAGAAGAACTGGGCCAACTGTGATTACGCTCATAGGTGTAGGTGATGAGGTGACTGTTAGGATCGGCACGGCTTGGTACGAACCTTTAATTATTTCTTTTTCTCATTTTTGCCTTGTTTTGTTTGGTTTGTTTTATTTGAGAATAGTCACTGCCCCTCCTTCACGTGGACTATTACAAAATTCAGCACCCCCGTTCCCCGGTTCCCCGTTTCTCGTTACAGGACCCCCATTCCCGTATATATAGGCTAAAATGCGTTTAATGAAAAAGAAGGATTTATTACTCTAAATCTCTCTCTCTCTCTCTCTCTCTCTCTCCTGTCTCCCTCGGGTTTCCCTTTCCCTCTCCCTATTTCCCTCCTTTCCCAGCGCACTCTCCCGTCTCCCTCCTCTTCAGAGCTCCCCTTCCGTTGCAATATCTTCATCATCGCCGCCGATTACCCGCCACCACTATGGAGACCGTATCATTTGGTGCTTTCATTGAGAGGAATGCAGAGGAGATCGAAGAACGAGCACTCGATGCACTCGAAGAAGCCGTCGCCGAGCTTGCCAATGTGATGAAGGACCTCCGCCGTGCTACCGACAGATGTGGAGCCACCTTGTCCACCGCGGTTTCAACAACAGCACAAATCTGACATTCCATGGCTGACATCCGGCAATCGCTCACAAGACTTGAGCGAAATACTCTTGCGCCCACGTTACTCTTACCTACTAATTCGTTCATGGAGCCTTCAAGTGTAAGTCCACACCTGTCTCCTCAAACTACAACCCAAATCTCTCTCAGAACGTCACCAATTCCACCAGACGTCAACACCGTTCTTCCTCTTCCCTTACTTCAACCAGAAATTGCTTACATGGCTGATTCCGTACAACCACATGTACCGCAAATCGCCAATTATGCTCTCACCTCAGAACAAATTCAGCATTCCCGCACCAACCTCATCGACCGACTACCGTTGTCAACTGCAAGTTTTTCGTCGTCTTCAACTTCATCACAGATTTCGGCTTCGACTTTTGCAAATTTTTCTCACACTTCCATTACTTCGAGCACGGCGTCTGTACCATCACCTGCTGCTCGAATCTTTTCCTCATTCTCTACTATCACACCGATTTGAACCACCCACACGGACATTTTCCCTCCCTTGAACCAAATCCACCTACATCAGCCTCACGCATATCCACCAAACTTGTCACCTGCGTCTGGTAACACCTCTAACACATCCACCACTAAACTAATTATCCAATCCCTCGCTGAGAGTTTGCCGTCCTTGGCCCGAATCGAACAGCAACGAAGCGACCAATTGGATGTGAAATTGTCGGGCCTTGGTAGCCTTGGTGGAGATGATGAGGCGCCATAGCCGAAAGAGTTGACTCTTGCTCAAGCATCTCTGTCCATGATTTCCTCTATTCTTCCAACGCTTGAGAAAAGCATGTTGGATTCTTGTGGAAAGAATCCATGCTCGTGTGGAAAGAATCGACAATGGATCCTCTACTCTCTGCGTTGTCCCACTCCATCACCTCGGTTCACTCCCTCTCGGTTCAAATGTAGCGCAGGACCGAGGTCCTACTAAAGCTCAAACCGAGATTCCTTCCATTTGGAACCGCGAGCACTGCATGCACTATCGTTTCTTCAACTACAAGCACTGTGCGCACCAAATTAGGGCATCGATCAAAGTCTTATTAGTCGGCAATTTCACCTCCATGCCTTGACAATTGGACAGGCAAAATTGATAGTCACTCTTGCAGCTGAACTGTTTATCATCCCACGGCTTCATCATGAAGCTTTTCCTGAAGGGGTGCACCTGGAGACAGCAACCCTATTTGATGACACTTCTTGGAAGATTTTGGTGGTTTGGGCCGAGGCCTCGGACGGAGCCATCAGACGCTACAACCACCCAACCAACTTGCCGACTGCATTTCAATTTACAATTGAATTACTGATTTGGCGTTCATATATCCTCATATATTTTCTGTTAGTGTTGCTTCTAACTGCCGAGATTCTTCTGTTTTGCCGAGATGTTTCTGTTCTGCCGAATGTTGTCCAATTAGTTTCAGCTGCCAATTCTTATTGTGACCTTCCCTTGGTCTTTGAGATGACACTACCAATCCCAAGTGTTAGGAAGGGGATGACCTTGAAGACTGAGGAAGCAATTGTGCTCTCGGAGTCAATAACCGGTGTGGCCGCCTCTATATCTTTTTCATCCTTGTTGCAACCTGATTATGACAGAAACCCACTTCAAGATGCAATATGGCACTTCCCATCACTTGTGCTGCTTAAGTGGTGCGATGATGTGCAGACTGCCCCATGTCATGCTATTAGAGACATGAGGAGCAACACTAATCCTGTGCACAATGTGCTGAACCTGTTTGTGGAAATTGATACTCACTATTACTCTGGGAAACAGGGTTAACAGACACTGTTGATTGTAAAATGTAATATGTTGGCTGGGAAAATGCAAATATATTGGTGTCCATTGTGGTGGTGCGGTTACACTCCAGATTGTAAAATGTATACACAATTTTATTCATCAAATGGAGAGATTTGTGTTAATGCCTTCCTTTTAGCTATACAAAGGCATTGCAGAATTTATGCAGGGGGTTGCCTCCCAGAAGGACTTGCAGTTGGACTATATTGATTTATACACTATACAGTGGCCAGTAAGGATGAAGAAGGATTCTATGACTTTTGAGCTCGAAAACATCCTTCCAGTTGATATTCCGAGTACATGGAAGACTATGAAAGCAGTCTATGATTCCGGAAAGGCAAAAGTAATCGGTGTAAGTAAATTGTACATGAAGAAACTCGGGGAATTGCTAGCAATTGCTCGTGCTCCTCCTGCTATCAACCAAGCCGAATGCCATCCATCTTGGCAGCAGAACAAGCTACATGAGTTCCAATCCCTTGTCTTCGTCAGGGCTAAAGAAAGAAGTGCGAGTGTTGCATATTTAGAAGATATGTATGAAAGAAAAAGGGAACACAAGAAAGTTCAAGTAAGATGGTTTTTAATGCTGACAGTTAAGACTTTTAATGCTGATGAAAATGTGGTACGAGAAACTAGGAGAACTAGAAATGTTGGAGAGCAGCAATGCTTCTTGAAAATTCATTCTGGAGCTGAACACGGGAAGAAAACTGCCTATGAGCCACTGTGCCAAGACATCACCTACTATATGTCTAGCAGGAGATTGTTTCTACCTTCAAATGTAGAAAAATCTGTCTTCATGGAGGTTTGCTCTCAAAGCACTCACCCAATTAACAGCCACACAGAAGATTGCTGCATTAGCCCTCCATTTTCCATCAGCCAGATTGACTCGACATTTATCAAGCCGCTTAGTCATGTTAGAAATGAAGATGTGGTGGCTCTCATAGACTCATTGGTGAGCAAGAGACAGAATAAGAACACTGTCGTTGTTGGGGAGTGTCTGGTTGACTGTGATGGCGTGGTGACTGCAATGAAGGACAAAATCGAGAGAGGTGATGTCCCTTTAGACTTGAAGTATGTGCAATTCTTGCGCCTCCCGATAGTTTCGATGAAGAATC